>ML776625.1:243815-271046 GCA_009831015.1 Picea engelmannii | reverse complement strand
AAACCTTCAAATTAATGTAAATAAATTTCCATTTAAGTTTAGTTTTTTCCTTATTTGTTTAATTAATTCTTAAAACCTTCAAATTAATGTAAATAAATTTCTAATTAAGTTTAGTTTTTTCCTTATTTCTCTACTTAATTTTTAAAACCTTCAAATTAATCTAAATAAATTAATGTACTGAGTGAAATTTCTGTGTATTAGCGTGTATATATAGTAAGTCATTGAACAATATTGGAAAGTTGGTTAGAGGTTGGAGTGTTAATGAGTGAACTAAAATGATAAATTTGTAATGGGATTAAATCACCAAAAAAACACCTCCTCAAATATCTTTGAAGAGTTATTATTCCACTTCAAATGACATAGAAATCATCATGATCATTGAAGATACCCTTCATTAGACGTATTTGATGACTTTTAAACCTCCTCTAATATCCTTGAAGAGTTATTATTCTACTTCAAATGACATAGAAATCATGATCATTGAAGATACTCTTCATTAAATGTATTTGTGGATTTTTAAACCTCAGTATATTGCATGTCCCATTAAAACTGGATAATATACACAACTCTAATGAAAATACAATCCACTATACAACTATAAAAAAGATAAGTGCAGCCTGCATGTGCATGTCAAATTTTAATAGATATCAACTTACAACAATATACACAACTCAAATGAAAATACAATCCACTATACAACTATAAAAAAAAATGCTTACAGCCTGCATGTGCATGTCAAATTTTAATAAATATCAACTTGCAGCATGCATGTACATGTCAAATTTTAATAAATATCAACTTACACTTGTGCCAAAGCAAAGCTTATAGTCTAAGGGAAGAAGTTTAAAAAGATATTAAATAAAAAGAATCTTAAATATTTAATTTTTTTATTTTGCAATCATATATTTTATATAAATTTTTACAATTTGATAATAATGTATTAATATTTCACAATTTGATAATAATAATAATATATTAATTTTTTTTTCATAATCATTTTATATCAAATAAAAAATAACTTTATATTTTAATAAAAAATAATAAAAGATATATAATATATAATATTTTAAATATTTAAAAAATAATAAAAATATAAATATAAAAAAAAACCTATCATTAAAAAATTGTCATTCAAATTTATACCTTGTAAACAGATGCGATCAGTGTTAGCGTTGCATGAAAACCTAAAGTTAGCGGTGGTGCAACAAATTGTGTCAGCCTTGCATAGTTCTGAATACACGATAGAACCGAAAGGCAGTAGGTTAAAACATCTTTTCAATATATTTTAAGAAATTTTAAGGATGACTAAAGTTTTATCTTCATTTAAATGGTGTATGGTTGAATGCTATTTTAAAAAAAAAGGTACAGAATTTTTTCAATATATTTTAAAATAATTTAAGAAATTTTAAGCATGACTAAAATTTTATCTTCATTTAAATACATCAGGTGTATGGTGTATGGTAATGATATTTTAAAAAAGGGTGTATGGTTGAATGATATTTAAAAAAAATATTTTTGATTTTTTGTGTTCTTAAATTTGATTATAACAAAGAGGTTTGTTATTTTTAGTAAAACAAAATTGAAAGAGTTGGATTCTCATTAAATATACCAATAATGAAGAAATGACAATCAAATTCGATAGTAGTAATTTCTCATTCTTTTGGTCAAGGTTCAAATTGCATTCATCAAATATACCCAATACGTTTGACTAAATAATTTCTCTCTCCTTTGGTAAAATAGTAATTTCTCATTCAATTGGTCAAGGTTCAAATCAAGGATATCCAATACATTTGACTAAATAATTTCTATCACCTTTGGTACAAAGGTTCATATTTCATGGATTTTATATAATAGTTTGAAAATATTCATTTTTGCATGTTACTCTACTACTTTGAGGTAGTATCCATGGTGACGCTTGAAGACAAGTTGAACTTATGTAAACCAAAATGAGTCCATATTTTCCTTAATGTCTTGGATCTAAGCATCACAAACCAAAGTGAGTCCACGCTACACGGGGAGACTATCTTTCTATATTTTTAATGCTTTAATAAAAATAAAATCACTAGTTAATTGTGATATATGAAATATATGATAAAATAAAATCCAGATAGTGGATCATGAATATTTACCCTCAAAACCTATATAGAGAAGTCAACAACCTAAGAAAGACTAATGTTTAATTTTCTTATATTATACACGTTACAATATAAATAATAAAGTTGTCCAACCTTATTGTGAATCTATGAGACACTCGAGTCTTGTATTGTAATACCCTAGTCTTGTATTGTAATACCCTAGTTTAATAATGTATTATGTTTATTCAAGAAAGGATGGAGTGCCTATAAAACTCAAAGTGGTCAGAGTGCCTAGGAAATGTAACACTTTGAGCATTCTTAATAATAAAATACATTGTTGGTAGCGAGACAAATAAGGACAAGAGTTATAGGGGGCAATGATTCCATCAGAGAGGAGGGAAGATGAGGGGCTAAGGCTTTATATTTTTTAGTTATATTTATTTACCCACTTTTGAATGTTAGAGTGAAGAGGGGGGTACATGAGCTTCTTGAGAGAAGGTGACACTATGCTTTTGATATTTAAACTAAGTTCTTAATTTCCTTGGGGGTTGGTCATTCATTCTCACTGAAATCATTTTTGGGATTCGTTCCTCTATGGTTCAATCTTCTTGTTCGTTCTTCTATTTGCATGGGAAAGAAAAATGAATTGTTGAAGGTAAGAAACCATGGTTGGTCGGTTGTAGAAATTTTTGGTGCAATCTAGCATTGAATTGATACTTGCATGCCTAAGATGCATTGACATATTGACAAACATTGTTCAGAATTGTGAATCCTAAGAGTTCTAGCAATGAGATTTCCTAACCAAAAGCACTGGAGCCCGAAAGCGGGTGAGATCCTGAGGAACTAGGTGTAAATGAAGGGGGTTCATTTTCTTTGGGTGGTGCAGGTTGAAGGGAAGAGAGATGGTAAATTGGACTTTTGTTGTGTGTTTGAGAAACCCATGAGATACTGATTGCTTAATGAATGGGAAGTTGAGTGTTGGTCTGAGACCCATCCTTATGGATTCATAGCCCTGGCTTGGGGTTGAATTTTTTTTTAGACTTGGAAAAAAATGTCTCAGGTTGGGTGGAAAGTCCTTGGTCTACGACCGGTTGGTGATTGGTTTTATGAAGGATAAGTGCTCTCTTTCATGTGTTTCTCTACTTGTATATCTATTTCCGCATTGTATTAATTATTATCTATGATATATGTATTTATAATGTTCCATCATGTTGGTTATCACTCTCCATGGCATATGGTTCATTTCTTTTATGGTGAAACATGAATCTTGATTATTGCATGTGTTCCTTTCATGCTTTTTTGTTAATGGTATTATAAATTCAAAATTAGTCCAAGAAGTGTGCTCTTGAAGTAGTGTAGCTCAGCCTGGTGGTTGGGTAGGTGACAAAGTGGTATCAGAGTTGTAGGTGTATAGAATTGGACCTTCAAGGGCCTCCTACTTGATAGGAAATAAGTTCTTTAGAGAAGGGATTTCTTTTGAATGAAACATTTCTCAGTGCTCATAGTGATAAGTTGGCCTTTTCCTTTTAGACTTATTAAAATATCGTCTTGGATTTCTCTGGTAATTGTAAAACCCTACATGCTTGTGTTGATCAATACATTGCCACGAAGTTCATTTTCAAGATTTTTGGGTGTGAACTTGGTATAAGAGATACAAATACAATTTTATCATTGCAACAAGGGTATGTGTTCTTATGGACATTATTAATGATACTATGTGAGTTGATCCAGGTGGATATTGGTGGCCACCCACCTATTCCAACTGGCTCCTCTTGTCAGTTTTTAGTTCAACACGTTCTTATGTACTTCTTTGTAATTGTGTGTTCTACACTTATGGGGTTGTTTGAATCCCTACACATATTCCCAGTGGACACTAGTGGCCGCCCACCTAATCCACCTGGATTATTTTGGGAATTTTTATGTCAACATAACTTTTTGTACTTACAAGGCCGTTTTTAGGCCCTAAATAGTTTTTTTTTGCATGCCACATTCAAACTATAGACAGAGTGATATTTTGATGGAATAATGCATAGTTCTCGAAAATATCTTTCTAACGAGCTATCACATGCCCAAAACGAATATTGTATGCAAACGTTGTGACCTTGGGAAGTTAATGTACTAACTTACCCAAATGGAGCCCACATGAATTTTGGCGTTTCATCTCCTAGGGTTAGCTTTTTGGATTTATAAGGTTTTGGAATTCATTTTTATCATAAAAAGGATTTTAGAGCCTCATTGTAATCATGTTCTTGTGAATGAGTGTAGCCATCTCATCTCTTCTCAGAGATAAATTTGCAACCATTGTAGCGAGTCTTGCACTCTATATTTTTACAGTCTCTTTACAATTCTTTCATTAATAGAATTCAAGTATTGTTGTATCTTTTTGTTTATGGCTATTTTCATGAGTATTTCATTGTAATTTCTCTTCTTTCATTTCATTCTCAAAATAGTCCAGATCTGTGGTATTAGAGCAGGCTCCTATTGATTGTTTTCAGTGCATGTCCTCGACGAGGTCTAAGTATATCTTGTTGGGTCTCAATCTTGTTTCTCTTGACAAAAATCACTCTCACACACCCAAGAAACCCTCGATGGTGGAAGAAAATAAAAATGAAAGAGTAGAAGATTCTATTAACATGTTACTTGAGCAAGCTCTTGCGTGACAGAGGGAAAAAATGATGGAAAATTTTGCACACATCATGTTATCACACACACTTGTATGAGTCTTGTGGGTTGGTAGTTTCTACCTAAGTCTGTATTTCTTCCTTTCCTTTCTCCTTTTTGCTGAATAAACCTTAAGTTTTCCCCTTTCCGGCTCGTAATTTGCTCTGTGTTTGTCCTCAATCGTTTGAGAGAACTTTTGTTTTGTGTAATCCTTTATGAAAAGTCTCGGCCCCAAGATTTTTTTCTCTCTGGGTTCATCACTGCCCTCTCTCCCTTTGTCATTGATATATTTTCTTTCCCAATCCCTCAGCCCGTCGTCCAAGTATTTATTAACGCAGTCTGTAGTAGTGAGCACAAGCACAACACTTAGAACGGTTTGATATGGAATCGAATCAAGTGAGTGAGTAGGTTCAGTTTGGCGAAGTAATTTTCATTTCGAGGTTCAAAGATCGACGATGAATAATAGTCGCGGGAATCGAGAGCTCAAAACGTTATTGAAGTTATTTGTAAAAGGTCTAAACCCCCGAAATCTGAAATCAGCAGGAGTCGTCCGATCCAACAGGATGTGTGACACCCGTTCTGAATCATGGATAAAGTCATTTCGGGAAAGTTGTAGTGAGGAATGCGCATATTTCCTGAGTCCCAAAATTTTGAAGTCCCGACATCCTGAAATTTTGATATCCATCTGGGTCATCCAATTTGAAGGGACGCGTGGCACCTGATTTCAGAAATCGCGATTTCGCGATTTAGAGGCTTTAGCATGGAGCACAACATAGACTCGCGAAATGAGAAATCATGAAGTTCCTGGGAGTTAGGCCCACGATCACAACCCGTGGTTATATGGGAAACAAATCCATAAAGAGGGGTAAGTGAATATTTAGTGGTGGACAGCTCAGGTTTTCGAACAAGCATCCAGGTCGTTAAATTACAAGCAAATCTGACAATCAATCTGGATGGGCTATTTCGCGGATTCGAGCATCAAGATATTTTGAATCAAGTGGAGTGAAGACTCCCAAAATGAGAAATTCAGAGTTTCACATAGGAGCCCCAGGTCATCGACCGAGTTCGCATGAAGCGATGTAGAGGAGTCGCACCAAGAGCCGAGAGCGCCTGTATTATTCACAAAGGAAGATCTACGTGGTACTGAGGCGTCGGGATTGACTTGAAGGATTCGTTAATGTTTCCTAGAGAATTCATGGGTGTGAGGCTTCATCCCAATCCTGATAAAGGTAGTTAATGGAAATGGGGGAGGTGGTTGAAACCTTGTTTCACCCCATAAATGGAAATCTTGGAAAATCTAGCCGTGGACACAGATTGTCAACACAAATTTCTCATGTCAATAGATTTTTCTGCAAAGTCCATACCGATCTGATCTTGTGTCTGACAAAAGAATGCAAGTGCAGCTTGGAAAAAGAAGATGCAGACACCGAGCCTTGAATACAATGACCAGAGCACGCCTCTGGTGGGAGTGAGTTGTTCTAAGTATAAATAGTTAGTTTTGATATTTTGTTACAGTTGATGGTTGAGCTATGATCCTGATTTGTAAAGTTTTAATGAAGCCCCTGGTTCTCTGGTTATGTGTTTACATTTGAGACTTCTTGTTTAATGTCAGTCAACTTTATTTTCATCTCTTTTTCTTCTGGTATTGAAGACCAGGGAATGGATGATCTAGTTGAGTTGTGATAACTGTATTGTAATGTATTTTTCATTGTAGTATTGTTATGGCGTTTTCAGTTTTCTGAAGTTTTGGACTCAAGAGGATATTGTATTTGAATATTTTCCTCCTTAGGCTGCTGGAAGACCGGATGTCCATAATAGAACTCTACATTTCCTCCTCAATTTCTTCATCCTACTCACCCCTACTACAATTTACTGACTAAAGTTAGATCAAGACCCCATCTACCTGTGCATACCAGCCCAGTTTTCCGAGTTAAAGGAATATTATCCTGAGTCTGTGTCCAATAAACCCCCCCTTAAATTTATTCATTGTGACATAAAACTGATGCGTAATGGCCTTACCTTTTCCACAATCTAGAGGTGACTTCTAGTGATAACATTTCTAGCATCGTTGTCGAGGACGAATTGAATATTTTCCCTGGGATAGAATGAAAACGAGCTTATGATTCTGAAGGTGCATCAGATATCAAAACTATTGAAGATTTCATTTTTGCACCTGATGACTCCATTGAGGCAAATCCACTGTTTCAGTTGTGGCTTCCCAAGGCAGACAAACAAGGTTTGCTCCACAACTTCCTTTAGTGAAACCTGAAGCTGATCAAGAGAAAAATAGAAAAATACAAAAGACCCTTCCGGAGGGTACTTCTACTGTTGAACCAAGCGATTCTGGTAATTTTCATTATTCTCTTATAACAACTCCAGTAGTTGTTTCTCATTTTCCTATTATGCCATTTGTTGGAGATTCTAGAAGTTTAAATCTTGGGAGTTTTCTTGTTGATTTCCCCTCTCCTAGTTTCACTACTCCTCCTCCTATTAGAGTTGTTTCTTTTAAAAAAAGGGAAACATCTGTTCCCTCAAGCCTCTTTTTCTCGAAATCCTAAGTTGTTTCCTTTTCCTCCTTGAAGCTCACTTCCAGTATCCCCTGTTCAAACCTCTTCTCCTCCTAATTCTCCTCCAAATATCATCCCTATGGAAGGTACCAATTCCCCTAGAAATAGAATGGATGCCATAGTGGCTGCTAGATATGCCCCCTTAGTCTTATCTCAACCCATGAATGCTCTCTGGGCTAGAGATTACCTAGAATACATGCGCAAATTTATAGGAGAAGAAGACATAATTGTTGAAGCGCACCTTGTTCCCTTCTACAATTATGTGGACGATCTAAATATTAATAATGAGGATGTGTGGATGAGAGTCTTTGTCCGGATCCTTGATGGTGAGGTTAGGAAATGGTTTAGGGGATTGAACCTTGGATATATTCTTGGGATTGAGGCTTTAGATGATTTCTTCTTTAGACATTGGGGGGACAAAAAGGACTTTAGGTATTATATCACAGAATTTGGGTCCTTAAAGAGAAAATAGGGAGAATCTGTCTCCAAATTTTCCAAAAGATTCAACAAAATATACAATAAGATTCCTATTGAGATAAAGCCTATCGAAGCCTCTGCCAAAATTACTTATACTAGTGATTTTGACCCTAATTTCTGCCTAATGTTAAGAGAAAGAAGAGCTCCCTCCTTAGCTCATATGCAAGATGGAGCCTTGGAAGTAGAATCTAATGTGTTGGTAGTTGACAGACTTAGAAATAAAACTGACAGAGATAGAGGAAGGGAAAGATATGAAGCCTCAACCTCCGGATCTTTTCTTCCTCACCCTCAAGTAGATGAATTGACCAATATGGTAAAGTCCATGTCTATAGAAATGAAGAAGATGAAATTTGAAGGGAAGAAAGGGTATAAGAATGCTCTAAATGTTGATAATAGAGGCAATTTCACAAGACCAATTAATACCCCTCAGATTCTCCCAAGAGAACCCAAAAGAAGAGATAGGGATGGTCAAAAATTGCAGACCCCTCTCCAAAATAACCTTGTTGTTGATGAGGAAAGGGAAGAGGAAGAGATTGATCCTGAAATCCATTGTCTTGGAGACACTTCCCCATTTCCCCATTTGACCCAATATTCATATGAGGAGTTCCTCATAGACAGCCAAATAAATGAACTGAGGAAAGGGGAGAAGACCATTGGTAGTTCCAATAAATACAAACTCAGGTCTAGGATGAAACAAGTGAAGTACGACATCTCTTATCAGCCTTCCAGAGTAGAGAAGCCTGCTAAAGACACAACAAACAATAGCAAGGAGAAGAAAACACAAAACCCCCCACCAGTAACCAAAGGTCCTATCGCAGAAGTGAAAGAAATTATGAAGACGCCCTCCTATTTTAACTTTGATCATGAAATTCAAAATATTAGGATTGGTGTGCCCCTTTCAGAGATGGTTAATCATGAAGATTTCAAGAAATCCCTCTCTAAGATGTTGCAGTCTGAGCCATCTTGCCATTCCACAGACTCAATAAACCTTCAATATGAAAATCTAGCAGTTATTATAGGTCCCTTGATAGAAGACAAAGATGATTCATCCCCTCACTTCTACACATCTCTGAACATACATGATAAGGCCCTGCATAATTTTTTGATGAACTCAGGGGCATCTCATAATCTCATGCCCAAAACTATCATGGACAAACTTGGATTATAAATCAGAAAATCTTATCATGATTTGTATTCGTTTGATTCAAGAAAGTTACAGTGTCTTGGTGTCATCAAAGATCTTTTTGTGAGCTTGTTTCAACTACCCATGAAAAGTGTGGTCATGGATATTGCGGTATCTGATGTTCCCCCCAAGTTTGGCATGTTATTGCGAAGATCTTGGATAAAAAGACTTGGGGGAACATTGAAAATGGACCTCACAAATGCTACCATTCACGTGTTTGGGGGGGAACATAGAATACTATACATAGAAGCTCATTTGGCCTACATTTTCAGTGATGAATTAGACTCCACACCATCCTATTTTTTCACTTGATATTGATTTGGGATCCAACTTATTGCAACTCACTGATGCTCCTGAGCCCCCTCTAAAAATCAGAAAGAAGTCCCTTACTCTCTGTGAATATTCTCCTCCGATTACCTCTATTTGGAAATTGTTATTTGATGGAGCCTCTTCCAGAGAGGGTGTTGGCGCTGGAGTGGTCCTTGTTTCACCTGTTGAAGAAATTATATATTTGTCCTACAAGTTAGAATTTGAAACTACCAATAGTGTGGTAGAATATGTAGCTCTTGTTTTGGGTCTGAGGGCTACAAAAGACATGGGGATTCAAGAGATATCAATATTTTGGGATGTTGAGTTGATTTTCCATCAAATCATAAATATTTATCAAGCCAAGCACCCTCGGCTCAGAAGTTAAAGAAATGAAGTATGGGATCTAGTCGACAGTTTTTTCTTAGCTTTCGACATTTCATTTGTACCGAGAGAAGAGAATTCCATGGCCGATTCTCTAGCGGTTTCTACAAGTAATTTCATAATCCCTCTACCACCTAAACTTAGGTATGATGTAGAAGTAAAATACAGACCCTCTATACCTGACAATTTCAAGCATTGGTAAGTGTTTGAGGATGATCATGAGATCAAAAGGTTCCTGGAGACCATTGATGAGTTTTCTGCATTACAAGTTAATCAAGATCCTGATGCTGAAATAAATCCTCATGATGATGCTTTTCTGAACAAAAATTCTAATGATCATATTGTCTACCTGCCCAACAATCATATCCCAAAAGGACTAGTTCCTTTGGAAAGACTATTTGACACAAATGATGTGGATGTAAAGGGTAAAATTTCAAATGAGGACGTCGATGTAGCTGATTGAAATATTGGTATGCAGAAGGATCCTAAATTCATCAAGTTGTCAAGAGTCTGTCAAAGAAACAAAGGACCAAGTATGTTGATTTGTTAAGGGAATTCGCTGATGTGTTTTCCTAGACATAAAAAGATCTCAAAACATACGACACAAGTGTTATTGATCATAATGTCCCATTAAAAGAGGAGGTCAAACCATTTAGGCAGAAATTAAGACAAATAAATACTATGTTGTTGCCTATTATGGAAAGGGAGGTAAAGAAGTTGTTGAACGCCCAAATCATTGTCCCTTTGATATATTTTGAATGGGGGAGAAACTTGGTCCTAGTAAGAAAGAAGAATGGAGAAGACATACTGTGTGTCGATTTCTGGAACCTAAACAAAATCTCTAAGAAGGACATTTATCCTTTGCCAAAGATGGAACACATATTTCAAAGTGTGACATGTGCATCTAGGATGTCCATGATTGATGGATTTTCTGGCTATAATCAAATTTTTTTCCTACCTAAAGACAAGGAGAAGATGACCTTCACCACTCCTTGGGGCACGTTTGTGTATGCCAAAATTTCCATTGGTTTAATGAACACAGGAGAAACCTTTCAACGAGCCATGGACACCACCTTCACTGGAGAAAAGGATAAATGTGTGGTCATCTATCTAGATGGCATTACAATATTATCTAGATATGAAAAAGAGCATTGCTATCATCTGATAAAGGTCTTCTTGAAATGCATATTTCAACCTCCATTTGAAAGTTATTAGTAGGCTAGGAGGGCACTATAACCAATCTTGTTCCTCCCTCCATTAAAGTCTCAAGTATGTTGATAAGTTTCAAGAGTATAAGGGGCATGGAGTGACTTAAACACATTTCCATGGGCATTTAAATTTCCACTTGTCCCTCAATTCAATTTGGTTGTTCATACTATATTTCATAATTGTGATGACCTATAAACTATCCAATGTTTTGAAACTACCATCAATAAGGATCGAAACTTGTAATCTTCTAGGTATTCCTATAGGTTGCATTTTGAAGTTGACCCAAGTGATTTTTCTTGTATGGATGACTATTTTGGCACCTTTTTGATTGTTTGATCTTGTTGGTAATTTCTCATTAGTTAGGAGGAATATTCTGTCATGTTGCAGGGTGCTAACTCAGGCTGCATGTTAATGTTGAATTCGTATTGTATTTGTACAATTACTTTTACGTACTCGCACAAGCCTAGGATATACTCATTTTGGACAAGAGAGTAGGGAATATAAATTTGCATGTTGCAGACTATTGGGAAAGTATTTTATGACCCTTCTAATGCTTTGTATGATTGCTCATTATTAATCTATTTTGATGTGCCATATCATTAGTGCTCTATTTTAGTATCTTGTCATATCCCCAACCTTTATTCTTTGTGCCATATTTTAGGAATGGATAGATATTTGTTCTTATATGACTGTCTCATCCTATAGTACCTGGAATCTAGTACTGAATGCATCATTGATATCTTGCCCATCCTAGGACTATTTGGTAACAACATGAATACTATTTTCACTGAGAGGGATTTCTAGTCAAATCCCACCTACTTGAGTGCACGACAGTAGTAGCCACACTCACTTTCTTATCATAGGATAATTCCCCAAGCATGTGACATGCAGAATAATGGCGGTCCCATATTTAAACAATCGCTTGAATAATGATAATAGCATGGTTTGGTCCCTTAGTTTTGAGTATTTTTCTAGGGAAAATTCAAGGAACAAGATGAGGTCATGTATATCATAATCCATCAGTTGCACCTTCTCCACGTATCATTTCAAATGCTCATCCTTGCTAACATTCACCCATAGGTTGAGTACCTCCTCTAGGTAAACTGATTATTGTACCTATAGAATGGGGGTCTTCTCCTTCCTCAACATTTAGATTCATAGCCCATCATGCCCTTGACTTAATTGGTATTGTACATGGTGGCTTTGTGTAATACCATCATCCAAAAATAATACATCATGAATCTCCTTAGAATTCCATCCATCACCAATTTATACAACTGCCCTATTATCAAATGATAATTCGTCACATGTACCACTAGCTTCCATTGCCAACACTAATCACAATCCTTAGGTTCTAAAATTGAATTGGGGAGTGTTATCAAGTAATAATTCATCACCTGTACCACTAGCTTCCTTTGACAACACTAATCACAATAGTTAGGTGCTAAAATTGAAATGGGGAATTCAATGAGCTCTGCAAAGAAGTTTGATATGAATTCCACATGACCCTTCTCCCCCCTTTTGGTCAAGGTTCAAATTCCATTCATCAAGTATACCCAATACATTTGACTAAATAATTTCTCTCTCATTTGGTACAATCAAATTCTATAGTAGTAATTTCTCATTCCAATGATCAAGGTTCAAATCTTGTATATCTAATACATTTGACTAAATAATTTCTCTGACCTTTGGTACAAATGTTCATATTTCATGGATTTTATATAATAGTTTGAAAATATCCATTTCTACATGTTACTCTACTACTTTGAGGTAGTATCCATGGTGATGCTTGAAGACAAGTTGAACTTATGTAAACTAAAATGAATCCATATTTTCCTTAATTAATGCCTTGGATCTAAGCATCACAAACCAAAGTGAGTCCATGCTACATAGGGAGACTATCTTTCTATATTTTCAATGATTTAATAAAAATAAAATCACTAATTAATTGTGACATATGAAATATATGATAACAAAATATCCATATAGTGGAACATGAATATTTACCCTCAAAACCCATATAGAGAAGCCAACAACCCATGAAAGACTAATGCTTTGTTTTCTTATATTATACAAGTTACAATATAAATAACAAAGTTGTCCAACCTTATTGTGAATCTATGAGACACTCGAGTCTTCTATTGTAATGCCCTAGTCTTCTATTGTAATACCCCAGTTTAATAATGTATTATGTTTATTCACGAAAGGATGGAGTGCCTATAAAACTGAAAAGGTTCGGAGTGCCTAGGAAATGTAATACTTTGAGCATTGTTAATAATAAAATACATTGTTGGTAGCGAGACGAATAAGGACAAGAGTTATAGGGGGCAATGATTCCATCACAGAGGAGGGAAGCTGAGGGGTTAAGACATTATATTTTTTAGTTATATTTATTTACCCACTTTTGAATGTTAGAGTGAAGAGGGGATTACATGAGCTTCTTGAGAGAAGGCCACACTATGCTTTTGATATTTAAACTAAGTTCTTAATTTCCTTCGGGGTTGGTCATTCATTCTCACTGAAATCATTTTTTGGATTCGTTCCTCTATGGTTCATTCTTCTTCTTCGTGCTTCTATTTGCATGGGAAAGAAAAATGAATTGTTGAAGGTAAGCAGCCATGGTTGGTCGATTGTAGAAATTTTTGGTGCATTCTAGCATTGAATTGATACTTGCATGCCTAAGATGCATTGACATATTGACAAACATTCTTCACAATTGTGAATCCTAAGAGTTCTAGCAATGAGATTTCCTAACCAAAAGCATTGGAGCCCTAGAAATCAGTCGAGATCCTGAGGAACTGGGTGTAAATGAAGGGGGTTTATTGTCTTTGGGTGGTGCAGGTTGAAGGGAAGAGAGATGGTAAATTGGACTTTTGTTGTGTGTTAGAGAAACCCGTGAGATCCTAATTGCTTAATGTCTGGGAAGTTGAGTGTTGGTTTGAGACCCATCCTTATGGATTCATAGCCCTGGCTTGGGGTTGAATTTTTTTTGAGACTTGGAAAAAAAATGTCTAAGGTTGGGTGGAAAGTCCTTGGTCTGCGACCGGTTGGTGATTGGTTTTACGAAGGATAAGTGCTCTCTTTCATGTGTTTCTCTACTTGTATATCTATTTCCGCATTGTATTAATTATTATCTATGATATATGTATTTATAATGTTCCATCATGTTGGTTATCGCCCTCCATGGCATATGGTTCATTTCATTTATGGTGAAACAAGAATCTTGATTATTGCATGTTTTCCTTTCATGCTTTTTTGTTAATGGTATTATAAATTCAAAATTAGTCCAAGAAGTGTGCTCTTGAAGTAGTGTAGCTCATCCTGGTGGTTGGGTAGGTGACAAAGTGGTATCAGAGTTGTAGGTGTATAGAAATAGACCTTCAAGGGCCTCCTACTTGACAGGAAATAAGTTCTTTAGAGGAGGGATTTATTTTGAATGAAAAATTTCTCAGTGCTCATAGTGAGAAGTTGGCCTTTTCTTTTCAGACTTATTAAAATATCGTCATGGATTTCTTTGGTAATTGTAAACCCCTACATGCTTGTGTCGATCAACACATTGCCACCAAGTTCATTTTTAAGATTTTTGGGTGTGAACTTGGTATAAGAGATAAAAATACAATTTCATCATTGCAACAAGGGTATGTGTTCTTATGGACATTATTAATGATACTATGTGAGTTGATCTAGGTAGATATTGGTGGCCACTCACCTATTCCAACTGGCTCCTCTTGTCAATTTTTAGTTCAACAGGTTCTCATGTACTTCATTGTAATTGTGTGTTCTACACTTATGGGGTTGTTTGAATCCCTACACATCTTCCCGATGGACACTAGTGGCCACCCGCCTAAGTCCAAATGGATTATTTTGGAAGTTTTCATGTCAGCACAACTTTTTGTAATTATAAGGCCATTTTGAGGCCCTAAATAGTTTTTTTTTTGCGTGCCACAGTCAAACTATAGACAGAGTGAGATTTGGATGGAATAATGCATAGTTCTCGAAACTATCTTTCCAACGAGATATCACATGCCTAAAACGAATATTGTATGCAAATGTTATGACCTCGGAAAGTTAATGTACTAACTTACCCAAATGGGGCCCACATGAATTTTGGCGTTTCATCTCATAGGGTTAGGTTTTTGGATTTATAAGGTTTTTGAATTCATGTTTATCATAAAAAGGATTTTAGAGCCTCATTGCAATCATCTTCTTGTGAATGAATGTAGCCATCACATCTCTTCTCAGAGATAAATCTGGAACCATTGTACTGAGTCTTGCACTCTATATTTTTACAGTCTCTTTACAATTCTTTCATTAATAGAATTCAAGTATTGTTGTATCTTTTTGTTTATGGCTATTTTCATGAGTATTTTATTGTAATTTCTCTTTCACTTCATTCCTAAAATAATCCAGATCAATGGTATTAGAGAAGGCTCCTATTGATTGTTTTCAGCGGATCTCCTCGACGAGCTCTAAGTATATCTTGTTGGGTCTCGATCTTGTTTCTCTTGACGAGAATCACTCTCGCACACCCAAGAAAACCTTGATGGTGGAAGAAAATAAAAACGAAAGAGAAGAAGATTCTATTAACATGTTGCTTGAGCAAGCTCTCGCGTGACAGAGGGACAAAATGATCGAGAATTTTGCAGACATCCTGTTATCACACAAACTTGTATGATTCTTGTGGGTTGGTAGTTTCTACCTTAGTCTGTAGTTCTTCCTTTCCTTTCTCCTTTTCACTGAATAAAGTTTAAGTATTCCCCTTTCCGGCTCGTAATTTTCTCTGTGTTTGTCCTCTATCGTTTGAGCGGACTTTTGTCTTGTGTAATCCTTTCTAAGAATTCTCGGCCCTAATATTTTTTTCTCTCTGGGTTAATCACTGCCCTCTCTCCCTTTGTCATTGATCTGTTTTCTTTCCCAATCCCTCAGCCCATCGTCCAAGTATTTATTAACGCAGGCTGTAGTAGTGAGCACAAGAACAACACTTAGAGTGGTCTGATATGGAATCAAATCAAGCGAGCGAGTAGGTTCAGTTTGGCGAAGGAATTTTCGTTTCGAAGTTCAAATATTGATGATCAATAATAGTCGCAGGAATCGAGAGCTCAAAACGTTGTTGAAGTTATTTGTAAAAGGTCTAAACCCCCGAAATATGAAATCAACAAGATCCGTCTGACCCAACAGGACGTGTGGCACCCGATCTAAATCATGGATAAAGTCATTTCGGGAAAGTTGTAGTGAGGAATGTGCATATTTCATGAGTCCCAGAATTTCGAATTCTCGAAGTCCAAAAATGTTGATATCCATCTGGTTCATCTAATTTGAAGGGACGCGTGGCACCTGATTTGAGAAATTACGATTTCGCGACTCAGAGGCTTTAGCATGGAGCACAACATAGACTCACGAAATGCGAAATCATGAAGCACCTGGGAGTTGGGACCACGATCATAGCCTGTGGTTATATGGGAAACAAATCCATAAATAGGGGTAAGTGCCTATTGAGCGGTGGACAGATGAGGTTTTCGAGCAAGTATCCAGGTTGTTAAATTACAAGCAAATCTGACCGTCAATCTGGATGGGCTATTTCGTGGATTCGAGCATCAAGATATTTTGAATCAACTAGAGTAAAGACTAATGAAATGATAAATTCACAGTTTCACATAAAATCCCCAGGTCATGGCCCGAGTTCACATGAAGTGATGGAGAGGAGTTGTGCCAAGAGCCGAGAGCGCCTGTATTATTCGGAAAGGAAGATCTACGTGGTATTGAGTTGTCAGGATTGACTTAAAGGAGTCGTGAATGCTTCCTGGAGAATTCATGGGTGTCAGGCTTCATCCCAATCCTGATAAAAGTAGTTAATGGAAATGGGGGAGGTGGTTGAAACCTCATTTCACCCCATGAATGGAAATCTTGGAAAATCCAGCCGTGGACACAAATTGTCAGCACAAATTTCTCATGTCAATAGATTTTTCTGCAAAGCCCATACCGATCTGATCTTGCGTCTGAAAAAAGAATGCAAGTGCAGCCTGGCAAAATAAGATGCATACACCGAACCTTGAATATAATGACCAAAGCACACCTCTGGTGGGAGTGAGTTGTTCTAAGTATAAATAGTTAGTTTTGATATTTTGTTACAGTTGATGGTTGAGCTATGATCCTGATTTGTAAAGTTTTAATGAAGCCCTTGGTTCTCAGGTTATGTGTTTCCATTTGAGACTTCTTGTTTAATGACAGTCAACTTTATTTTCATCTCTTTTT
Source organism: Picea engelmannii (assembly GCA_009831015.1). Taxonomy (NCBI): domain Eukaryota; kingdom Viridiplantae; phylum Streptophyta; class Pinopsida; order Pinales; family Pinaceae; genus Picea; species Picea engelmannii. The sequence continues at coordinate 253,932 of ML776625.1, read as the reverse complement.
CTTCTGATACTGAATACTAGGGAATGGATGATCCAATCAAGTTGTTATAATTGTATTGTAATGTATTTTTGATTGTAGTATTGTTATGGCATTTTCAGTTTCCTGGAGTTTTGGATTCAAGAGGATATTGTATTTGAATATTTCCCTCCTTAGGTTGCTGGAAGACCGGATGTCCATAGAAAATTTCTACATTTTCTCCTCAAGTTCTTCATCCTACTCACCCTTACTACATGTTATTGACTAAAGTTAGATCAATACCTCATCTAATTGTGCATACTAGCCCAGTTTTCCTAGTTAAAGGAATATTATCCTGAGTCTGTGTCCATTAGACCCCCCCTTAAATTTATTCATTGTGACATAAAACTGATGCGTAATGGCCTTACCTTTTCCACAATCCAGAGGTGACTTCTAGTGCTAACATTTCTAGCGCCATTGTCGAGGACGAATTGAATATTTTCCCTAGGATAGAAGGAAAATGAGCTTCTGATTCTGAAGGTGCATCGGATATCAAAACCATTGAAGATTTCATTTTTTCACCTAACGACTCCATTGAGGCGAATCCACTGTTTCAGTTGTGTCTTCCAGAGGCAGACACACGAGGTCTGGTCCATTGCTTCCTTTAGTGACACCTAAAGCTGATCAAGAGAAAAATATCAGAAGAGAAAAGACCCTTCAGGAGGGTACTTCTACTGTTGAACCAGACGATTCTGGTAATTTTCATTATTCTCTTATAGCAACTCCAATAGTTGTTTCTAATTTTCCTATTACGCCATTTGTTGGAGATTCTAGAAGTTTAAATTTTGGGAGTTTTCTTGTTGATTTCCCCTCTCCTAGTTTCACTACTCCTCCTCCTATTAGAGTTGTTTCTTTTACAAAAAGGGAAACCTATGTTCCCTCAAGGCCTGTAGCTTTTTCTCCAAATCCTCTGTTGTTTCCTTTTCCTCCTCGAAGCTCACTTCCAGTATCCCTTGTTCAAACCTCTTCTCCTCCTAGTTCTCCTCCAAATATCATCCCTATGGTAGGCACCAATCCCCCTAAAAATAGAATGGATGCCATAGCGACTGCTAGATATGACCCCTAGTCTTACCTCAACCCATGAATGCTCTCTGTGTTGGAGATTACCTAAAATACATGGCCAAATTTATAGGAGAAGAAGACATAATTCTTGAAGAGCACCTTGTTGCCTTCTACAGTTATGCGAACAATCTAAATATTGATAATGAGGATGTGTGGATGAGAGTCTTTGTCCAGATCCTTGATGGTGAGGCTAGGAAATCATTTAGAGGATTAAACCTTGGATATATTGTTGGGATTGAGGCTTTAGATGATTCCTTTTTGAGACATTGAGGGGATAAAAAGGGATTTATGTATTATATCACAGAATTCGAGTCCTTAAAGAGAAAATAGGGAGAATATGTCTCCAAATTTTCCAAAAGATTCAAGAAAATATCAATAAGATTCCTGTTGAGATAACACCTACAGAAGCCTCTACCAAAATTACTTATACTAGTGATTTTGACCCTGATTTCTGCCTCATGTTAAGAGAAAGAAGAGCTACCTCCTTGTCTCATATGAAAGATGGAGCCTTGGAAGTAGAATCCAATGTGTTGGTAGTTGATAGTCTTAGAAATAAAACTGACAGATACAGAGGAAGGGGAAGATATGAAGCCTCAATCTCTAGATCTTTTCTTCCTCACCCTCAAGTAGATGAATTGACCAAGATGGTAAATTCCATGTCTATATAAATGAAGAATATGAAGTTTGAAGGTAAGAAAGGGTATAAGAATGCCTCAAATGTTGATAATAGAGGAAATTTCACAAGACCAATTAATGCCCCTCAGATTCTCCCAAAAGAACCCAAAATCAGAGATAGGGATGGTCAAAAATTGCAAACCCCTCTCCAAAATAACCTTGTTGTTGATGAGGAAAGGGAAGAGGAAGATCTTGATCTTGAAATCCATTTTCTTGGAGAAACCTCCCCATTTCCCCATTTTACCCAAGATGCATATGAGGAGTTTTTCATAGAGCGCCAAATAAATGAACTGAGGAAAGGGGAAAAGATCTTTGGTAGTTCCAATAAATACAACCTCAGATCTAGGAAGAAAGAAGTGAATTACGACATCTCTTATCAACCTTCTAGAGAAGAGAAGCCTGCTAAAGACGCAACAAACAACAGGAAGGAGAAGAAAACACAGAACCCCCCACCAATAACCAAAGGTCCTGCCGCAGAAGTGTAAGAAATTATAAAGGCGCCCTCCTATTCTTGTGCCCCTTTCAGAGTTGGTTAATCACAAAGGTTTCAATAAATCCCTCTCTAAGATGTTGCAGTCTGAGCCATCTTGCCATTCCACAGACTCAGTAAACCTTCAATATGAAAATCTAACAATTATTATAGGTCCCTTGATAGAAGACAAAGATTATTCATCCCCTCCCTTCTACACATTTTTGAACATACATGATAAGGTGCTGCATAATTTTTTGATGGACTTAGGGGCATCTCATAATCTCATGCCCAAAACTATCATGGACAAACTTGGATTATAAATTAGAAAATCTTATCATGATTTATATTCGTTTTATTCAAGGAAGGTACAGTGTCTTGGTGTCATCAAAGATCTCATTGTGAGCTTGTTTCAGCTGCCCATGAAAAGTGTGGTCATGGATATTGTGGTAGTTGATGTTCCCCCCAAGTTTTGCATGATATTGTCAAGATATTGGATAAAAAGACTTGGGGGAACATTGCAAATGGACCTCCTATATGCTACCATTCACGTGATTGGGGAGGAAGATAGAATACTATACATAGAAGCTCATTTGGCCTACATTGTCAGTGATGAAGTAGACTCCACCAACCATCCTATTTTTTCACTTGATAGTGATTTGGGATCCAACTTATTGCAACTCACTGATGCTCTTGATCCCCCACTAAAAATTAGAAATAAGTCCCTTACTCTCTGTGAATATTCTCCTCCGATTACCTCTGTTTGGAAAATGTTCTTTGATGGAGCCTCTTCCAGAGAGGGTTTTGGCACTGGAGTGGTCCTTGTTTCACCTGTTCAAGAAATTATATATCTGTCCTACAAGTTAGAATTTGAAACTACCAATAATGTGGTAGAATATGTAGCTCTTGTTTTGGGTCTGAGCGTTGAAAAATACATGGGGATTCAAGAGACATCAATATCTGGGGATGTTGAGTTGATTTTCCATCAGATCATAAATATTTATCAAGCCAAGTACCCTCAGCTCAGAAGCTATAGAAATGAAGTATGGGATCTAGTTGACAATTTTTTCTTAGCTTTCAACATTTTATTTGTCTCAAGAGAAGAGAATTCCATGGCCGATTCTCTAGCGGTTTCTACAAGTAATTTTGGAATCCCTCTACCACCTAAACTTAGGTATGATGTAGAAGTAAAATACAGACCCTCTATACCTGACAATTTCAAACATTGGAAAGTGTTTGAGGATGATCATGAGATCAAAAGGTTCCTGGAGGACATTGATGAGTTTTCTGCATTACAAGTTAATCAAGATACTGATGCTGAAATAAATCCTCATGATGATGCTTTTCTGAGCAAAATTTCTAATCATCATATTGTCTACCTGCCCAACAATCATATCCCAAAAGGACTAGTTCCTTTGGAAAGACTATTTGACACAAATGATGTGGATGTAAAGGGTAAAATTTCAAATGAGGACGTCGATGTAGCTGATTGAAATATTGGTACGGAGAAGGATCCTAAATTCATCAAGTTGTCAAGAGTCTGTCAAAGAAACAAAGGACCAAGTATGTTGAGTTGTTAAGGGAATTTGCTGATGTGTTTTCCTAGACATACAAATATCTCAAAACATACAACACAAGTGTTATTGATCATAATGTCCCATTAAAAGAGGAGGTCAAACCATTTAGGCAGAAATTAAGACAAATAAATACTATGTTGTTGCCTATTATGGAAAGGGAGGTAAAGAAGTTGTTGAACGCCCAAATCATTGTCCCTTTGATATATTTTGAATGGGGGAGAAACCTGGTCCTAGTAAGAAAGAAGAATGGAGAAGACATACTGTGTGTCGATTTCTGGAACCTAAACAAAATCCCTAAAAAGGAAATTTATCCTTTGCCAAAGATGGAACACATATTGCAAAGTGTGACATGTGCATCTAGGATGTCCATGATTGATGGATTTTCTGGCTATAATCAGATTTTTGTCCTACCTGAAGACAGGGAGAAGATGACCTTCACCACTCCTTGGGGCACGTTCGTGTATGCCAAAATTCCCTTTGGTTTGATGAACACAGGAGAAACCTTTCAACGAGCCATGGACACCACCTTCACTGGATAAAAGGATAAATTTGTGTTCATCTATCTAGATGGCATTACAATATTATCTAGATATGAAAACGAGCATTGCTATCATCTGAGAAATGTCTTCTTGAAATTCATATTTGAACCTCCATTTGAAAGTTATTAGTAGGCTAGGAGGGCACTATAACCAATCTTGTTCCTCCCTCCATTAAAGTCTCAAGTATGTTGATAAGTTTCAAGAGTATAAGGGGCATGGAGTGACTTAAACACATTTCCATGGGAATTTAAATTTCCACTTGTCCCTCAATTCAATTTGATTGTTCATACTATATTGCATAAGTGTGATGACCTATAAACTATCCAATGTTTTGAAACTACCATCAATAAGGATCGAAACTTGTAATCTTCTAGGTATGCCTATAGGTGTGATTTTAAAGTTGACCCAAGTGGTTTTTCTTGTATGGATGACTGTTTTGGCACCTTTTTGTTTGTTTGATCTGGTTGGTAATTTCTCATTAGTTAGGATGAATATTATGTCATGTTGCAGGGTGCTAACTCAGGTTGCATGTTAATGTTGAATTCATATTGTATTTGTACAATTACTTTTATGTAGTCGTACAAGCCTAGGATATACTCATTTTGGACAAGAGAGTAGGGAATATAAATTTGCATGTTGCGGACTATTGAGAAAGTACTTTATGACCCTTCTAATGCTTTGGATGATTGCTCATTAGTAATCTATTTTGATGTGCCATATCATTAGTGCTCTATTTTAGTATCTTGTCATATCCCCGACCTTTATTCTTTGTGCCATATTTTAGGAATGGATAGATATTTTTTCTTATATGACTGTCTCATCCTATAGTACCTGGAATCTAGTACTGAATGCATCATTGACATCTTGCCCATCCTAGGACTATTTGGTAACAACATGAATACTATTTTCACTGAGAGGGATTTCTAGTCAAATACCACCTACTTGAGTGCACGACAATAGTAGCCACACTCACTTTCTTATCATTTGAGAATTCCCCAAGCATGCGACATGCAGAATAATGGCGGTCCCATATTTAAACAATCGCTTGAATAATGATAATAACATGGTCTGGTCCCTTAGTTTTGAGTATTTTTCTAGTGAAAATTCAAGGAACAAGATGAGGTCATGTATATCATAATCCATCAGTTGCACCTTCTCCACGTATCATTTCAAATGCTCATCCTTGCTAACATGCACCCATAGGTTGAGTACCTCCTCTAGGTAAACTGATTATTGTACCTATAGAATGGGGGTCTTCTCCTTCCTCAACATTTAGATTCATAGCCCATCATGCCCTTGACTTAATTGGCATTGTACATGGTGGCTTTGTGTAATACCATCATCCAAAAATAATACATCATGAATCTCCTTAGAATTCCATCCATCACCAATTTATACAACTTCCCTATTATCAAATGATAATTCGTCACATGTACCACTAGCTTCCATTGCCAACACTAATCACAATCCTTAGGTTCTAAAATTGAATTGGGGAGTGTTATCAAGTAATAATTCATCACATGTACCACTAGCTTCCTTTGACAACACTAATCACAATCCTTAGGTGCTAAAATTGAAATGGGAAATTCAATGAGCTCTGCAAACAAGTTTGATATGAATTCCATATGACGGCTCTTTGCAATATAGAGGCATTGAGGAACTATAATCACACTCTGTATGCAACAAACAGAATTGTGATATTGCCAATATTGAGAAGTCAATTGACTAAGAATGTAAACAACCCCTAAAATAGGAGGGGGATTCTAATTTTAGAACTTGTTTAATTAACGCCAAAAAAACCAAAATCCATTGTATAGAAATTCTATGAAAAACACACATTCATTCATTCCTCTTCCTTGTAGAGATCTGCAAGCCAGAGTCTAGTTGTTTAATACAAAGGATTACATTGTAGATGTAATTGATGTCTTTCAGGAGGAATCCAAACCTCAAGAGTCTGAGATCTATGAAGAGTTTAGGGAAAAAGATTAAAGACTTTAGACTTCATTTCAAGGCGAAAGACAACTTTTGGAAAAGGAGAAAAGATTACGGGGTTCTAAGTGTAGATTCTCATAAGACAGGGTATTGGGAAAGAAAAGTTAGACGCCCTTACAGAGATCATGACTTCCCGAAAGGATGTTTTGATGTGTATGTTGGCGAAGAAAGGAGAAGATTTGTGATTCTTGCTATCTACTTATCCCATCCAATTTTTTGTATGCTGCTCGATAAAGCCCGTGAAGAATATGTCTTCAAGCAGAGGGACGGATTAACTCTTCCCTTCGATGTCGAGGCATTTGAGCAGTCGTTGTGGCTAATTAGGCGCAGTCGGTCGGGCTCTGGACAATTCAACCTTCAGAAGCTGGTGAACCAATTCCTTCTCAAGCCATCCCTCACCCCGTATGAATGAATAGTTTTAATTATCTTCTCTAATTGAACAGTCCAATCTTCTATAAATTATAAACTCATAATTTTGGAGAACATAAATTAATACTCCTTAAATGCTGCAATGAACACACATTTCTATGTGGCTCAAAAATACGTGTTTGAGTAAAGCACAGTAAACGTTTCGAGTTGCTGTGATCATGTGATTTATAATATTAGGGTTTGTAGTTGTTTTAATGGCATTTTTTGTTTACCATCGATGACTACCCTTCAAAAAATCCCAAACAATTGTTGATTTTTCAAGTAAAAGGTGTGTTTTTGGCCTTGAAATGATGGGTTTCTTCCTCCAACATGATTGAGGGATAATGAAAAATGTTCTTTTATGGTTTTAAGGGGTTAAAACAGATAGAAACACATAGAAAAGTGTATGTGACACTTAGTAAGGTGCATATAGTACTTCACGACTCTTTCGACACTTATCAAAGTGTGTACGACACTTGTGATACTTGGGATGAGGTACACAAATGTGGTATTTTGATGTGTAACACCCATATAGATCCTCCTTCCTATCTATCTTGGTTGGATATCGCACCACCAAAAAAAAGTGCAATAATAGAAGGTTTTTTCTAAACCCTAACTAAACAATGGCTTACAAGAGCACTCCAAAGAGTTAATCCAAATATATGATGCAAAGTGAAGTGTCACCTCTCATTTTAACTTTCTTCCCTTCCTTCTATAACTTTCCCCTTTTTGACTAAATCAAATATAACTTCTTGAACTTCCCCTTTTGACTAGATCAAATATAACTTCTAGAACTTCCCCTTTTGACTAGATCAAATATAACTCTTTTTGACCAAATCAAATATGACCCTTCTCCCCCCTTTACTTTCACTTTAAGGTTAAAAATCACATATAATAATTAAGTAACTTATTAATCTAAATTTAGTTTAGTCTCTTAATGTCACTTTAAATATATAACCTATCCTAACTAAGTGGCATTAAATAACCCCTTTTGACTCCATTCTTCTTCATTGACAAGCCACAAAAGTCATTTCCACTTCTGAATAGAGGAATCCAAAAATGGGGATATGACATAACTAAGGGTAGAAATGAAGTATTTCGAAAGCTTGCATGGTCATATTTAAATAAATTTACCCCTTGTGAATGTTGAGAGCATAGACAAATCCCTATATAATCTAGGTACGATAACGAGGAAGCAAAATGAAAGAGGGGTCACAAAAATCCAAGAAAAGAAAATTGTAGTCATAGCCTAGGATGGAAAGAATCCCATGAAGAAATACATAACTCATCATATACATGGACACATGAATGAAACATGTTGGATGTTGCATCTAGTATTGGGTCTAAAATGGTACAAGTTCAAAAAGGCACCAACAAAAACCATTACAATAGAGGGTAGAGATATAGAAATAATCCATGAGAACCTTCTTTATGTTATATTGCAATAACGAAGGAAAAATAGAGAAAGGAGTTCACACTTCTCAAAATCAATATTTAAGTGAAGAAAAAGAAAGAAATGTTATTTTCAGATTCCTTCTTAAATTTTGGTTAATGAACTTGGATTAGAGAAATATGAGTACATTGTGTTGGATTAAAAAGGATTCTTTTATGAGGATCATAATTCACTACAAAGTTCATCTTGTTGGAAGCATTAGTTTGAATATAAGGTAGAATGTGGTGTAACACTACTTGGTGTATCTGAAATGAAGTCAAGAAATCCATATATTTGGAATATGGATGTTTTTATTTTCAAATGGAAATTCCATATTTCTTAGTTATTGGCGATGAAAAATACTTCATCAACATACACAAAGGGAAGAAAAAACTCTATTTGCAATGGTAAGTTAGAGAAAATATTTAAGTGACAATCGATGAAAACAATCCTTTCAAGAAAGTTATGGAGTAAGAAATGGAGAGAAAAATCAAGATCATGAGATTCAATCTCCTACAATGCTAAGATTTTGTAGGACAAAAAGGCTCCCAATATGTAGAAGTATAATAAAAAATATGGCCATGTCGACTCGAAGACAAAATTAAGCTAACAAAATCAAAAAATATTATCAACATGACAGTCACTTCAGTAAAAATGTGGACCAATCAACAATAAAGTAATCTAAAACTTTCTTTAAGTAATAACTATCGAAAAAAATAGAGGTCTATGGGCATGGGAAATCCAAAAGGCTACTTAAAATCAAAACGGAATTGAAGACAGTTTGATTAAAAAACAAGGGATTTTAAGAACATAGAGTGTGGGTGTCGCAAACAAAGGGAATTGATTCAAGAAACATAATACTATTCTAAATAATAAGAGGACAAAAAAGGAATAATAAGAAAACGTGTCCCAAGGAGCCAAACTCTATCCCTATAAGTGGAAACAAAGTGGGTAAGAAGACATGAAGTATCAATTAGTGTGTTTCTTTGCTAATAACTCTCTTAAAACACATAATAGAGAACTTTTTGTTAAAGACTTGATGTTTCTTTTCGTTGAGGTTTCTTAAGGATACATTTTGTGTCAATGATATGATTATGTTATTTTTCTAATTTTTCATTTAATGTGTGTTTTCTTTGTTTTTTTATAGTATGAATGGAAACGTAATTAATTTTATGGAAATGCCATAGTAATCTAATTAATTTTATGGAAATACCATAGTAACACTAGACAATACCATAGTAATGTTCAGTGATTAAAATTTAATAAAAATATATATTTGGATGTTTTGTTATAGAATTATGTTGCAAGATATTCACTACAATTTTTCAAAAACACAAGACCATTATGAAGTAGTTATATAGAGATTGAATGATTATGTTATGCAAATTTGAATATGACTGAAAAAATTTACCATATAAATATAGGGGATTTTGAATTTTTTTCGAAAAATTTCCATTATTGTTTTGGAAACAAAAACACACAAAGACAATAGAAAATTATTATTTCATAGAAATTTCACATGTATAGAAGGAATATAAAAGTAAATATCAACATTCAAACTTGTTACATTTTTACTTATTATTGTTAAACATTTTTTCTCTTACACATAAAAAATTGTTTTTCACCTAAGTTGGTTTGAAGCTAGGCTATTTTATTATGCATGAAAAATTCTCATTATAAGTTTACACTTAAGCAGGTTTGAAGCTGAGTTCTTTTACCATGCATAAAAAATTATTATTGTAAATTCGATGTAGCAGGGACGTCCTTATATTATCATATCACAACTATAACTAACCTAAGCGTGTGATCCCAAAACTTCTTATTTACAACTCAAAACACTTAATCACTAAAGCTAAACCTTGGAATGTGCCACCAAAATCTCTTATTTGCAATTTACAACACCTAATCACTAAAACTAACTCACTAAGTGAAAAACCTTTAATGTAAA
>ML776625.1:202531-221893 GCA_009831015.1 Picea engelmannii | reverse complement strand
AAACCTTCAAATTAATGTAAATAAATTTCCATTTAAGTTTAGTTTTTTCCTTATTTGTTTAATTAATTCTTAAAACCTTCAAATTAATGTAAATAAATTTCTAATTAAGTTTAGTTTTTTCCTTATTTCTCTACTTAATTTTTAAAACCTTCAAATTAATCTAAATAAATTAATGTACTGAGTGAAATTTCTGTGTATTAGCGTGTATATATAGTAAGTCATTGAACAATATTGGAAAGTTGGTTAGAGGTTGGAGTGTTAATGAGTGAACTAAAATGATAAATTTGTAATGGGATTAAATCACCAAAAAAACACCTCCTCAAATATCTTTGAAGAGTTATTATTCCACTTCAAATGACATAGAAATCATCATGATCATTGAAGATACCCTTCATTAGACGTATTTGATGACTTTTAAACCTCCTCTAATATCCTTGAAGAGTTATTATTCTACTTCAAATGACATAGAAATCATGATCATTGAAGATACTCTTCATTAAATGTATTTGTGGATTTTTAAACCTCAGTATATTGCATGTCCCATTAAAACTGGATAATATACACAACTCTAATGAAAATACAATCCACTATACAACTATAAAAAAGATAAGTGCAGCCTGCATGTGCATGTCAAATTTTAATAGATATCAACTTACAACAATATACACAACTCAAATGAAAATACAATCCACTATACAACTATAAAAAAAAATGCTTACAGCCTGCATGTGCATGTCAAATTTTAATAAATATCAACTTGCAGCATGCATGTACATGTCAAATTTTAATAAATATCAACTTACACTTGTGCCAAAGCAAAGCTTATAGTCTAAGGGAAGAAGTTTAAAAAGATATTAAATAAAAAGAATCTTAAATATTTAATTTTTTTATTTTGCAATCATATATTTTATATAAATTTTTACAATTTGATAATAATGTATTAATATTTCACAATTTGATAATAATAATAATATATTAATTTTTTTTTCATAATCATTTTATATCAAATAAAAAATAACTTTATATTTTAATAAAAAATAATAAAAGATATATAATATATAATATTTTAAATATTTAAAAAATAATAAAAATATAAATATAAAAAAAAACCTATCATTAAAAAATTGTCATTCAAATTTATACCTTGTAAACAGATGCGATCAGTGTTAGCGTTGCATGAAAACCTAAAGTTAGCGGTGGTGCAACAAATTGTGTCAGCCTTGCATAGTTCTGAATACACGATAGAACCGAAAGGCAGTAGGTTAAAACATCTTTTCAATATATTTTAAGAAATTTTAAGGATGACTAAAGTTTTATCTTCATTTAAATGGTGTATGGTTGAATGATATTTAAAAAAAAAAAGTTAAAGAATTTTTTCAATATATTTTAAAATAATTTAAGAAATTTTAAGTATGACTAAAGTTTTATCTTCATTTAAATACATCATTTTAAATACATCAGGTGTATGGTGTATGGTAATGATATTTTAAAAAAGGGTGTATGGTTGAATGATATTTAAAAAAAATATTTTTGATCTTTTGTGTTCTTAAATTTGATTATAACAAAGAAGTTTGTTATTTTTAGTAAAACAAAATTGAAAGAGTTGGATTCTCATTAAATATACCAATAATGAAGAAATGACAATCAAATTCGATCGTAGTAATTTCTCATTCTTTTGGTCAAGGTTCAAATTGCATTCATCAAGTATACCCAATACATTTGACTAAATAATTTCTCTCTCCTTTGGTAAAATAATAATTTCTCATTCAATTGGTCAAGGTTCAAATCAGGTATATCCAATACATTTGAGTAAATAATTTCTCTCACCTTTGATACAAAGGTTCATATTTCATGGATTTTATATAATAGTTTGAAAATATTCATTTTTGCATGTTACTCTACTACTTTGAGGCACTATGCATGGTGACGCTTGAAGACAAGTTGAACTTATGTAAACCAAAATGAGTCCATATTTTCCGTAACTAATGTCTTGGATCTAAGCATCACAAACCAAAGTGAGTCCACGCTACACGGGGAGACTATCTTTCTATATTTTTAATGCTTTAATAAAAATAAAATCACTAATTAATTGTGACATATGAAATATATGATAACATAAAATTCAGATGGTGGATCATGAATATTTACCCTCAAAACCTATATAGAGAAGTCAACAACCTAAGAAAGACTAATGTTTAATTTTCTTATATTATACACGTTACAATATAAATAACAAAGTTGTCCAACCTTATTGTGAATCTATGAGACATTCGAGTCTTCTATTGTAATACCCTAGTCTTGTATTGTAATACCCCAGTTTAATAATGTATTATGTTTATTCAAGAAAGGATGGAGTGCCTAGGAAATGTAATACTTTGAGCATTCTTAATAATAAAATACATTGTTGGTAGTGAGACGAATAAGGACAAGAGTTATAGGGGGCAATGATTCCATCAGAGAGGAGGGAAGATGAGGGGCTAAGACTTTATATTTTTTAGTTATATTTATTTACCCACTTTTGAATGTTAGAGTGAAGAGGGGGTTATATGAGCTTCTTGAGAGAAGGCCACACTATGCTTTTGATATTTAAACTAAGTTCTTAATTTCCTTGGGGGTTGGCCATTCATTCTCACTGAAATCATTTTTGGGATTCGTTCCTCTATGGTTCAATCTTCTTGTTCGTTCTTCTATTTGCATGGGAAAGAAAAATGAATTGTTGAAGGTAAGCAACCATGGTTGGTCGGTTGTAGAAATTTTTGGTGCAATCTAGCATTGAATTGATACTTGCATGCCTAAGATGCATTGACATATTGACAAACATTGTTCACAATTGTGAATCCTAAGAGTTCTGGCAATGAGATTTCCTAACCAAAAGCACTGGAGCCCTAGAAAGCGGTCGAGATCCTGAGGAACTAGGTGTAAATGAAGGGGGTTCATTTTCTTTGGGTGGTGCAGGTTGAAGGGAAGAGAGATGGTAAATTGGACTTTTGTTGTGTGTTTGAGAAACCTGTGAGATACTGATTGCTTAATGAATGGGAAGTTGAGTGTTGGTCTGAGACCCATCCTTATGGATTCATAGCCCTGGCTTGGGGTTGAATTTTTTTTGAGACTTGGAAAAAAAATGTCTAAGGTTGGGTGGAAAGTCCTTGGTCTACGACCGGTTGGCGATTGGTTTTATGAAGGATAAGTGCTCTCTTTCATGTGTTTCTCTACTTGTATATCTATTTCCGCATTGTATTAATTATTATCTATGATATATGTATTTATAATGTTCCATCATGTTGGTTATTGCTCTCCATGGCATATGGTTCATTTATTTTATGGTGAAACATGAATCTTGATTATTGCATGTGTTCCTCTCATGCTTTTTTGTTAATGGTATTATAAATTCAAAATTAGTCCAAGAAGTGTGCTCTTGAACTAGTGTAGCTCAGTCTGGTGGTTGGGTAGGTGACAAAGTGGTATCAGAGTTGTAGGTGTATAGAAATGGACCTTCAAGGGCCTCCTACTTGATAGGAAATAAGTTCTTTAGAGGAGGGATTTCTTTTGAATGAAAAATTTCTCAGTGCTCATAGTGAGAAGTTGGCCTTTTCTTTTTAGACTTATTAAAATATCGTCATGGATTTCTCTAGTAATTGTAAAACCCTACATGCTTGTGTTGATCAATACATTGCCACCAAGTTCATTTTCAAGATTTTTGGGTGTGAACTTGGTATAAGAGATACAAATACAATTTTATCATTGCAACAAGGGTATGTGTTCTTATGGACATTATTAATGATACTATGTGAGTTGATCCAGGTGGATATTGGTGGCCACCCACCTATTCCAACTCGCTCCTCTTGTCAGTTTTTAGTTCAACACGTTCTTATGTACTTCTTTGTAATTGTGTGTTCTACACTTATGGGGTTGTTTGAATCCATAAACATATTCCCGGTGGACACTAGTGGCCGCCCACCTAATCCAACTGGATTATTTTGGAATTTTTTATGTAAACATAACTTTTTGTACTTACAAGGCCATTTTGAGGCCCTAAATAGTTTTTTTTTACATGCCAAAGTCAAACTATAGGAAGAGTGATATTTTGATGGAATAATGCATAGTTCTCGAAAATATCTTTCTAACGATCTATCACATGCCCAAAACGAATATTGTATGCAAACGTTATGACCTCGGGAAGTTAATGTACTAACTTACCCAAATGGGACCCACATGAATTTTGGCGTTTCATCTCCTAGGGTTAGGTTTTTGGATTTATAAGGTTTTTGAATTCATGTTTATCATAAAAATGATTTTAGAGCCTCATTGTAATCATGTTCTTGTGAATGAGTGTAGCCATCACATCTCTTCTCAGAGATAAATCTGCAACCATTGTAGTGAGTCTTGCACTCTATATTTTTACAGTCTCTTTACAATTCTTTCATTAATAGAATTCAAGTATTATTGTATCTTTTTTTTTATGGCTATTTTCATGAGTATTTCATTGTAATTTCTCTTCTTTCATTTCATTCTCAAAATAGTCCAGATCTGTGGTATTAATGCAGGCTCCTATTGATTGTTTTCAGCGCATGTCCTCGACGAGGTCTGAGTATATCTTGTTGGGTCTCAATCTTGTTTCTCCTGACAAAAATCACTCTCGCACACCCAATAAACCCTCGATGGTGGAAGAAAATAAAAATTAAAGAGTAGAAGATTCTATTAACATGTTGCTTGAGCAAGCTCTCGCGTGACAAAGGGACAAAATGATGGAAAATTTTGCACACATCCTGTTATCACACAAACTTGTATGAGTCTTGTGGGTTGGTAGTTTCTACCTAAGTTTGTAGTTCTTCCTTTCCTTTCTCCTTTTCACTGAATAAAGCTTAATTTTTCCCCTTTCCGGCTCGTAATTTGCTCTGTGTTTGTCCTCGATCGTTTGAGCGACCTTTTGTTTTGTGTAATCCTTTATGAAAAGTCTCGGCCCCAAGATTTTTTTCTCTCTGGGTTAATCACTGCCCTCTCTCCCTTTGTCATTGATCTATTTTCTTTCCCAATCCCTCATCCCGTCGTCCAAGTATTTATTAACGCAGGCTGTAGTAGTGAGCACAAGCACAACACTTAGAACGGTTTGATATGGAATCGAATCAAGTGAGTGAGTAGGTTCAGTTTGGCGAAGTAATTTTCCTTTCGAAGTTCAAAGATCGATGATGAATAATAGTCCCGGGAATTGGGAGCTCAGAACGTTGTTGAAGTTATTTGTAAAAGGTCTAAACCCCCAAAATCTGAAATCAGCAAGAGCCGTTCGATCCATCAGGATGTGTGACACACGATCTGAATCATGGATAAAGTCATTTCGGGAAAGTTGTAGTGAGGAATGCGCATATTTCCTGAGTACCAGAATTTTGAAGTCCCGATGTCCTAAAATTTCGATATCCATCTGGGTCATCCAATCTGAAGGGACGCGTGGCACCTGATTTGAGAAATCGCGATTTCATGATTCAAAGGCTTTAGCATGGAGAACAACATAGACTCGCGAAATGCAAAATCATGAAGCACCTGGGAGTCAGGCCCACGATCACAACCCGTGGTTATATGGGAAACAAATCCATAAAGAGGGGTAAGTGCATATTGAGCGCTGGACAGCTGAGGTTTTCGAGCAAGCATCCAGGTCATTAAATTACAAGCAAATCTGACCATCAATCTAGATGGGCTATTTCGCGGATTCGGGCATCAAGATATTTTGATTCAAGTGGAGTGAAAAATCCCGAAATGAGAAATTCAGAGTTTCACATAGGAGCCCCAGGTCATGGAACGAATTCACATGAAGCGATGTAGAGGAGTCGCACTAAGAACCGAGAGCACCTGTATTATTCACAAAGGAAGATCTATGTGGTATTGAGGCGTCAGGATTGACTTGAAGGATTCATGAATGCTTCCTGGAGAATTCATGGGTGTCAGGCTTCATCCCAATCTTGATAAAGGTAGTTAATGGAAATGGGGGAGGTGGTTGAAACCTCGTTTCACCCCATAAATGGAAAGCTTGGAAAATCCAGCCGTGGACGTAGATTGTCAACACAAATTTCTGATGTCAATAGATTTTTCTGCAAAGCCCATACTGATCTGATCTTCTTTCTGACAAAAGAATGCAAGTGTAGCTTGGAAAAAGAAGATGCAGACACTGAGCCTTGAATACAATGACCAGAGCATGCCTCTAGTGGGAGTGAGTTGTTCTAAGTATAAATAATTAGTTTTGATATTTTGTTACGGTTGATGGTTGAGCTATGATCCTGATATGTAAAGTTTTAATGAAGCCCCTGGTTCTCTGGTTATGTGTTTACATTTGAGACTTCTTGTTTAATGTCAGTCAACTTTATTTTCATCTCTTTTTCTTCTGGTACTAAAGACTAGGGAATAGATGATCTAGTTGAGTTGTGATAACTGTATTGTAATGTATTTTTTATTGTAGTATTGTTATGGCGTTGTCAGTTTCCTGAAGTTTTGGATTCAAGAGGATATTGTATTTGAATATTTTCCTCCTTAGGCTGCTGGAAGACCGGATGTCCATAATAGAACTCTACATTTCCTCCTCAAGTTCTTCATCCTACTCACCCTTACTACAAGTTACTGACTAAAGTTAGATCAAGACCTCATCTACCTGTGCATACCAGCCCAGTTTTTCGAGTTAAAGGAATATTATCCTGAGTCTATGTCCATTAAACCCCCCCTTAAATTTATTCATTGTGACATAAAACTGATGCGTAATGGCCTTACCTTTTCCACAATCTAGAGGTGACTTCTAGTGCTAACATTTCTAGCACCGTTGTCGAGGATGAATTGAATGTTTTCCCTAGGATAGAATGAAAACGAGCTTCTGATTCTGAAGGTGCATCAGATATCAAAACCATTGAAGATTTCATTTTTGCACCTGATGACTCCATTGAGGCAAATCCACTGTTTCAGTTGTGGCTTCCCGAGGTAGACACACAAGGTTTGCTCCACAGCTTCCTTTAGTGAAACCTAAAGTTGATCAAGAGAAAAATAGCAAAATACAAAAGACCCTTCAGGAGGGTACTTCTACTGTTGAACCAGGCGATTCTGGTAATTTTTATTATTCTGTTATAGCAACTCCAGTAGTTGTTTCTCATTTTCCTATTATGCCATTTGTTGGAGATTCTAGAAGTTTAAATTTTGGGAGTTTTCTTGCTGATTTCCCCTCTCCTAGTTTCACTACTCCTCCTCCTATTAGAGTTTTTTCTTTTACAAAAAGGGAAACTTCTGTCCCCTCAAGCCTTGTAGCTTTTTCTCGAAATCCTCAGTTGTTTCCTTTTCCTCCTCGAAGCTCACTTCCAGTATCCCCTGTTCAAACCTCTTCCCCTCCTAGTTCTCGTCCAAATATCATCCCTATGGCAGGTACCAATCCCCCTAGAAATAGAATGGATGCCATAGTCGCTGCTAGATATGCCCCCCTATTCTTATCTCAACCCATGAATGCTCTCTGTGCTGGAGATTACCTAGAATACATGCCCAAATTTATAGGAGAAGAAGACATAATTGTTGAAGCGCACCTTGTTCCCTTCTACAGTTATGTGGACAATCTAAATATTGATAATGAGGATGTGTGGATGGGAGTCTTTGTCCAGATCCTTGATGGTGAGGTTAGGAAATGGTTTAGGGGATTGAACCTTGGATATATTCTTGGGATTGAGGCTTTAGATGATTCCTTCTTGAGACATTGGGGGGGATAAAAAGGAGTTTAGGTATTATATCACAGAATTCGGGTCCTTAAAGAGAAAATAGGGAGAATCTGTCTCCAAATTTTCCAAAAGATTCAACAAAATATACAATAAGATTCCTATTTAGATAAATCCTACAGAAGACTCTGCCAAAATTACTTATACTAGTGATTTTGACCCTAATTTCTGCCTAATGTTAAGAGAAAGAAGAGCCTTGGAAGTAGAATCCAATGTGTTGGTAGTTGATAGACTTAGAAATAAAACTGACAGAGATAGAGGAACGGGAATATATGAAGCCTCAACCTCTGGATATTTCCTTCCTCACCCTCAAGTAGATGATTTGACAAATATGGTAAAGTCCGTGTCTATAGAAATGAAGAAGATGAAATTTGAAGGGAAGAAAGGGTATAAGAATGCTCCAAATGCTGATAATAGAGGCAATTTCACAAGACCAATTAATACCCCTTAGATTCTCCCAAGAGAACCCAAAAGCAGAGTTAGGGATGGTCAAAAATTGCAGACCCCTCTCCAAAATAACCTTGTTGTTGATGAGGAAAGGGAAGAGGAAGAGATTGATCCTGAAATCCATTGTCTTGGAGACACCTCCCCATTTCCCCATTTGACCCAATATGCATATGAGAAGTTCCTCATAGACAGCCAAATAAATGAACTGAGGAAAGGGGAGAAGACCATTGGTAGTTCCAATAAATACAACCTCAGGTCTAGGATGAAACAAATGAAGTATGACATCTCTTATCAGCCTTCCAGAGAAGAGAAGCCTTCTAAAGACGCAACAAACAGTAGCAAGGAGAAGAAAACACAGAACCACCCACCAGTAACCAAAGGTCCTGCCGCAGAAGTGAAAGAAATTATAAAGACGCCCTCCTATTTTAACTTTGATCATGAAATTCAAAAGATTTGGATTGTTGTGCCCCTTTTAGAGATGGTTAATCATGAATATTTCAAGAAATCCCTCTCTAATATGTTGCAGTATGAGCCATCTTGCCATTCCACAGACTCAATAAAACTTCAATATGAAAATCTAGCAGTTATTATAGGTCCCTTGATAGAAGACAAAGATGATTCATCCCCTCACTTCTACACATCTCTGAACATACATGATAAGGCGCTGCATAATTTTTTGATGAACTCAGGGGCATCTCATAATCTCATGCCCAAAACTATCATGGACAAACTTGGATTATAAATAAGAAAATCTTATCATGATTTGTATTCATTTGATTCAAGAAAGTTATAGTGTCTTGGTGTCATCACAGATATTTTTGTGAGCTTGTTTCAGTTGCCCATGAAAAGTGTGGTCATGGATATTGTGGTATCTAATGTACCCCCCAAGTTTGGCATGCTATTGCCAAGATCTTGGATAAAAGACTTGGGAGAACATTGAAAATGGACCTCACAAATTCTACCATTCACGTGTTTGGGGGGGAACATAGAATACTATACATAGAAGCTCATATGGCCTACATTGTCAGTGATGAAGTAGACTCCACCAACCATCCTATTTTTTCACTTGATATTGATTTTGGATCCAACTTATTGCAACTCACTGATGCTCCTGAGCCCCCTCTAAAAATTAGAAAGAAGTCCCCTACTCTCTGTGAATATTCTCCTCTGATTACCTCTATTTGGAAAATGTTCTTTGACGGAGCCTCTTCCAGAGAAGGTGTTGGCGCTGGAGTGCTCCTTGTTTCACATATTGAAGAAATTATATCTCTATCCTACAAGTTAGAATTTGAAACTACAAATAATGTGGTAGAATATGTAGCTCTTGTTTTGGGTCTGAGGGATACAAAAGACATGGGGATTCAAGAGATATCAATATTTCGGGATGTTGAGTTGATTGTCCATCAGATCATAAATATTTATCAAGCCAAGCACCCTTGGCTCAGAAGTTACAGAAATGAAGTATGGGATCTAGTTGACAGTTTTTTCTTAGCTTTCGACATTTCATTTGTCCCGAGAGAAGAGAATTCCATGGCCGATTCTCTAGTAGTTTCTGCCAGTAATTTCAGAATCCCTCTACCACCTAAACTCATGTATGATGTAGAAGTAAAATACAGACCCTCTATACCTGACAATTTCAAGCATTGGAAAGTGTTTGAGGATGATCATGAGATCAAACGGTTCCTTGAGACCATTGATGAATTTTCTGCATTACAAGTTGATCAAGATCCTGATGCTGAAATAAATCCTCATGATGATTCTTTTCTAAACAAAATTGCTAATCATCATATTGTCTAGCTGCCCAACAATCATATCCCAAAAGGACTAGTTCCTTTGGAAATACTGTTTGACACAAATGATGTGGTCGTAAAGGGTAAAGTTTCAAAGGAGGACAATGATGTAGCTGACTGAAATATTGGTACAAAGAAGGATCCTAAATTTGTCATGTTGTCAAGATTCTGTCAAAGAAACAAAGTACCGAGTATGTTGAGTTGTTAAAGGAATTTGCTGATTTGTTTTCCTAGACATATGAAGATCTTAGAAGATACGACACAAGTGTTATTGATCATAATATCCCATTGAAAGAGGAGGCCAAACCATTTAGGCAGAAATTATGACAAATAAATACTATGTTGTTTCATGTTATGGAAAGGGAGGTAAAGAAGTTTTTGAACGCCCAAATCATTGTCCCTTTGATATATTTTGAATGGGGGGCCAACCTAGTCCTAGTAAGAAAGGAGAATGGAGAAGCTAGACTGTGTGTCGATTTCAGGAACCTGAAAAAAAACTCTAGGAAAGACAATTATCCTTTGCCAAAGATGGAACACATATTGCAAAGAGTGACATGTGCATCTAGGATGTCCATGATTGATGGATTTTCTAGCCATAATCAGATTTTTATCATTCCTAAAGACAGGGAGAAGATTACCTTCACCACTCCTTGGGGCACGTTCAAGTATGCCAAAATTCCCTTTGGTTTGATGAACATAGGAGCAACCTTTCAACGAGCCATGGACACCGCCTTACTTAGAGAAAAGGATAAATTTGTGGTCATCTATCTAGATGGAATTACAATATTATCTAGATATGAAAAAGAGCATTGCTATCATCTGAGAAAGGTCTTCTTGAAATGCATATTTGAACCTCCATTCGAAAGTTATTAGTAGGCTAGGAGGGCACTATAACCAAGCTTGTTCCTCCCTCCATTAAAGTCTCAAGTATGTTGATAAATTTCAAGAGTATAAGGGGAATGGAGTGACTTAAACACATTTCCATGGGCATTTAAATTTCCACTTGTCCCTCAATTGAATTTGGTTGTTCATACTATATTTCATAATTGTGATGACCTATAAACTATCCAATGTTTTGAAACTACCATCAATAAGGATCAAAACTTGTAATGTTCTAGGTATGCCTATAGGTGTCATTTTGAAGTTGACCCAAGTGATTTTTCTTGTATGGATGATTGTTTGGCACCTTTTTGTTTGTTTGATCTTGGTTGTTAATGTCTCATTAGTTAGGAGGAATATTATGTCATGTTGCAGGGTGTTAACTCAGACTGCATGTTAATGTTGAATTCATATTGTATTTGTACAATTCCTTTATTATACTCGTACAAGCATAGGATATACTCATTTTGGACAAGAGAGTAGGGAATATAAATTTGCATGTTACAGACTATTGAGAAAGTATTTTATGACCCTTCTAATGCTTTGGATGATTGTTCATTAGTAATATGTTTTGGTGTGCCATATCATTAGTGCTCTATTTTAGGATCTTGTCATATCCCGGACCTTTCTTCTTTGTGCCATATTTTAGGAATGGATAGATATTTGTTCTTGTATGACTGTCTCATCCTATAGTACTTCAAACCTAGTACTGAATGCATCATTGACATCCTGCCCATCCTAGGACTATTTGGTAATAACATGAATACTATTTTCACTGAGAGGGATTTCTAGTCAAATCCCACCTACTTGAGTGCACGACAATAGTAGCCACACTCACTTTCTTATCATTGGATAATTCCCCAAGCATGGGACATGCAGGATAATCATGGTCCCATATTTAAACAATCGCTTGAATAATGATAAGAGCATGGTCTAGTCCCTCAGTTTTGAGTATTTTTCTAGGGAAAATTCAAGGAACAAGATGAGGTCATGTATATCATAATCCATCAGTTGCACCTTCTCCACATATCATTTCAAATGCTCATCCTTGCTAACATGAACCCATAGGTTGAGTACCTCCTCTAGGTAAACTGATTATTGTACCTATAGAATGGGGGTCTTCTCCTTACTCAACGTTTAGATTCATAGCCCATCATGCCCTTGACTTAAATGGTATTGTACATGGTGGCATTTTTCTCATGGTGGCTTTGTGTAATACCATCATCCACAAATAATACATCATGAATCTCCTTAGAATCCCATCCATCACCAATTTATACAACTGACCTATTATCAAGTGATAATTCATCACATGTACCACTAGCTTCCATTGCCAACACTAATCACAATCCTTATGTTCTAAAATTGAATTGGGGAGTGTTATCAAGTAATAATTCATCACATGTACCACTAGCTTCCTTTGCCAACACTAATCACAATCCTTAGGTGCTAAAATTGAAATGGGGAATTCAATGAGCTCTACAAAGACGTTTGATGTGAATTCCACATGAAAGAGACCGACATTGGGTAGTTCATGAACTGTCCATATGTTTTAACTATTATGTATCTGGGACTGATCATTGGGCCCACGTTTTACTTTCTTGGCTTTACTACCAATTCAAAATCGAACTCTTTTAATTGAAATAACCTTTAACAGATTTGACCCTCCATTTGTAAGTTATTACTAGGCTAGGAGGGAACTGTAACAAAGCTTGTTCCTCCCTCCATTAAAGCCTCAAGTATGTTGATAAATTGTAAGAGTATAAGGGGCATCGAGTGAGTTAAACACATTTCCATGGACATTTCAATTTCCACTTGTCCCTCAATTCAATTTGGTTGTTCATACTATATTTCATAGTTGTGATAATCATGGGAGATATTGCAAAAGAATCCCCCTCACCCCTCCCCATTTTTGATCATTTGACCCTAATTCAAAATAGTAACCATGTTTCCCATGGGATCTACTTCATAGTTTAGATGGTGAAGGCCATGCTAAAAGGTTATTTGTTAAAAAAATGGACAAATATTCATTTTTCTCTTTCTACTAGTATGTACAAGCTTGAGGATATAACTTTTGAGAGCTTCCTCATTTGTTAGATAATCACAATGGAATTTCCACTGACCACAATATTTTTCACCTATCTTGCATGAAACAACATAAGAAAAAAAAAATACGTATATTAATCAATGGTTCAATTTTTACAAATCCATATGGGGTGCACTATTCATCATACTGTAGAGAATTAGATATGCGAGTTTGCAGTTTTGTGACTGGTTGAGCCTCAACGCCGAGGAGGGTCCTCCTCTCTTGGAAGGCTAACAAAATATGATGCCTGGGCCGAACCTGGAAGGATAACGCCCTTTTTTCCATTCCGTCAAGGCCTAAAGGGGGAATAAGCAGTAGCACGAAGAACATCAAAGATATGAAAGGTAAAACCATAAACCTCTGTTCTGTCAAGGCCCAAAGGGGAAATTCAAATAAAAACGAAGATGAAAACCGGAGAATGCATATATGGGTAGATCCCATATAATTTATACCAGGTGGGAGGGCCAAAATTCTCATAGAAATCTCCTTGTTCTTTGGAATTCGGGCAAAGGGAAGATTGTAGCTACCCAGTGCACATACCACAAAATTGGGGCGAATTAAACCATAAACCATGATTTTACCAAATGGTAGGGTGAAGATGTTGTCAGAAATTTCCATACTTCTAGAAAATTGGCTAATGGAATCTTGTCCCTCCAAATTTCAGGGGCAAAATATAATTGTTTTTCGCCTATCCCTCCTGAAAATATGGGCTAACCCTGTACATAATTTTTCCCTTAAAATAAATTATGGGCTAATGCTATAAGTTTAAAAACATCACTCCAATACAAAAAAATCACCCAATAAAAAATTGGAGGCCCCTTAATTTCGCCCATGAGTGAAATTTCGCCCCTAAAATAATCTATGAGTATGACCCTACCATGTCAACAATATGACCCTGCCACGTCAGCAGTATGACCCTGCCACATCAGCACTGTATGGATTTGTATAGTTAGCAAATTTTTTCTTGTTTGGAAAAGTGGACAGAATGTGATATCTCTCGCATACCACATTCATTTCAACATGTTCAAGTTGCGTTGGGATCATGAGGATGAGGCATACGAATGAGTCTATTTTGAATCAATTCTAGGAACTTTCATTTTTGAGCATATTTTCATCCACTAGATCATGTATGATTATATGTTATTTTTATAATTGTTGATTTAATATGTGTTTTATTTGTTTTTTTTTAATTTTATAGTATCGTAATAGTATAAATGGAAACATAATTAATGTTATGGGAATACCATAGTAACACTCAACAATACCATAGTAATGCTCATTGATTAAAATTCAATAAAAAATTATATTTGGATGTGTTGTCATAGAACCATGTTGCAAGATATTCACTACAATTTTTCAAAAACACGAGACCATTATGAAGTAGCTATATAGATATTGGATGAAAATGTTATGCAAATTTGAATATGACTGAAAAACATTTACCATATAAATATAGGGGATTTTGAAATTTTTGGAAAAGTTTCCATTATTGTTTGGAAACAAAGATACATAAACGCAATGGAAAATTATTATTTTACAAAAATTTCACATGTATAGAAGGAATATAAAAGTAAATATATATTTTTTTGTAAATAAAAAAAATTGCATTACCTTACGCTATTAAAAAAAGTGACATATGTCTGAAAATACATCAAAACCCGCCACTTGTTCTGCCACATGCATGGAAAATAGAACATGTGGTTAGCATTGTTCAAGGACCAACTGGTAAACCAAAGTTTGTTTTCAATAGGATACATTTTAGCTAAAACGAGATATCTAACAGTAAAGAATCTACATGTGAGGTGGACCCAAGCGTCCTTCATGGAGAACTTTGAAGGCCAATGGATGACAACATGTTGGCAAACAACTCTTTGCTGGATCATTTTATAGGGAATCGAAAAGAATACCCAGGCGCTTGTTGAGGACGTGATGGTTGTGCAACTACTCGACCAAGTCTTTTATCATCTTGAAAATCAACAACAAATGGTCCTTTGTGAGCCTGTAGGAGCTGGGTGAGTCATGGAAACTCAAATCCAGATGATCTTGAATTTATATGTGTATCTCCCAATGGGTTTCCTCCTTTCTCCATTTTTCGCCCCACTTTATGCTTAGGTGTTCATCATTGGGGTTTGTGTCATTCTTGTAGTTATCCTACATCAATGGAGGGAATTACTCCTCTACCATACAACCTCCCATGGCTGGCGCAAGAGAATTTAAAGTGATATCAATGCCTCTTGGTGTCTTTTGCTCCATGGTGTTCTCCTCCCAGTTAGGAGGAATCTCCTCTTCCACTATGCATGCCCCATAGTTTAGCTCTGGTTTAGACGAGTGAAACTCAAGTTGGGCATCTTCACAATAGTTTTGGCTAGAGTTAGGAGATAGAGCAGAGCTTCTTCCTCGATTGGTAAAGAGAGAGGGAGTTCTTGTGCATCAAATCCTTCCTAATTGACTGTATTAGGCTAGTCAATGCTTGGATTTGCCTCTCTCACGAGGCATGGAGAAGCTGAGCTCATCGGGAGAAGAATTAACAAAGGAAATGTAGGAAATGTTGGTCGTGGATGGAAGGAAGATAAGAGAGGACCGACGTGTTCAAAGCATAAGAGAAGGGGGAGAATGAAAAAATGATGACAAACTCTGGAGAGAATAGCCACAACAAGGAATCACCTATGTGATGACGAGGGAAGTGACAGTTTTGGGAGCCATGAATTTTGAGGAGATGCCAGCTTACTGCATCATACCAGTATCGGAGGGTCAAGCTCGGATCACCATTAAACCTTCCAAACTGCCCCAACGGACTAATCTCTGGATGTAGTGAATGTTATGCATTGTGAATGGGCGGAGGAGGAGGCTGGCGGTGAGGGGATTTAACTGCACTCGTCACCAATGTTCCATGTAACATGTGCTCACTAGGTGTCACCCCATTCAAGGGAATATAAAAGTAAATATCAACATTCAAACTTTTTACATTTTTAATTATTAATAATTATTGTCAAACATTATTCCTCTCACATGTACAAAAGTGTTTTGCACCTAAGTTGGTGTGAAGCTAAACTATTTTACTATGCATGAAAAAATCTCATTGTCATTTTACACTGAGGTAGGTTTGAAGCTAGTTTGTTTTACCATGCATGAAAAATCTTTATTCTAAATTTGATGTAGCACACACATCCTAATATTATCACATCACAAAGGGTGTGATCCCAAAACCTCTTATTTGCAACTCAAAACACTTAATCACTAAAGTAAAACCTAGAAATGTGCGACCTAAACGTCTTATTTGCAATTTTACAACACCTAATCAATAAAGCTAACTCACTAAATGAAAAAACCTTTAATGTAAATCTATCTTAACATTTTATCATGATAATGTATTTCTTACTACTAAATATAAATTGAAAACTAAAATGAACGCGTGCAAACAAATATAACAAAATATATATTAGACATTTAAAAATTAATAAAATTACTTCACTATTTAAACATTAATGAAATTAAAAAATCTTTAAAGTGGGAAAAAAGTGTTTATATGTAGAGAAAGTATAGAATTATAGTAAAATCATTTTAACCTTGTGTGAAGATGTTTTGATATAAACCAAGAATGCTAAAAGTTGTTTATTGATTTTAGCTTTAGTCTTTAGGGTTTGTTGGCAATCCCAAACCGTTGAGAGAATGTTAAAAAATATTAAAATGATGCTAAAAAATTATTATCCATCAACCGAACGTACACAATTACTTTAGTTTTAGTTTTAATCATTCAAACTGCTAAGAAAGAATAAACATATCAAGTAAAATAATATAATTATATAAAATTCCCCGAGGTGTAGGACAGTCGGTGACAGAGTGTGTTGTTAAGCCACTTTGTGTTGTTAAAGTCATCGGTTCGAAACTTGCAGGGACAAAAAATCCAACCATGTTAATCGCGTAGCCAACAAGACCGCACAAATTAACAAACAAAAAAAATATAATTATATAAATAATAGATGTGAAGATAAGTCTGCGTATACCTAAATATTGTGAGAATTTAAAACACGTGAGAAATATGGCACAATTGATGTCTGGTTCTTGGTGTTAACTGTTACAACCGTTAACTAATCCGACATTTTGGTTCAACTAACAGACGGCTCAACTAACCGACGGTTCACCTGTCCGCATCCGCCTATAAATAATGTATCCGCATCCATTTTTTGAATAAAAAAGGATCGATTTGTGTTCTCTCTGTTCTGTGCATATTATGGAGTTTATATGGTCTGTTACAGTGGTATCAGAGCCACGTTTTTTAAACTCCATGCTATTTTGTGTGTCTGCGTGAGAGGGACAGCCAATGCGCGTGAAGCATTGGAAACTCATGCTATTTTGTGTGCCTGCGTGAGAGGGAGAGCGAGTGCGCGTGAAGCATTGGCCAAGCAACTCCAGATTTGAGAGGAGTAGCCTGTTAAAACCGTCGTTTGCTGGTTGTTTTTGTTCCGTGCTGGTTTGTGCATGAAGGGTCTCGCTGCAAGGGAGGTCTCAGTGGAGCAGCAAAGGACTGGGCCGGGCCTGTGTACTAAGCAGTCTACAGAGGCGTTGTTTAGCAATCAAGGCCGTAGGTGTGGTTGTGAGATTTTTTTTGAATTTCATTTATAGAGATTAGTTTACAATGCATTCATTAGTATCAATTGTGGGAGTATTACTTTCCGGTCAAGAAAATTATCAAGAATGGTTTCGAAAAATTAAAAATACTCTTATTTTTAATGATTTATGGGAGGAAATTTGTGAAGGCAAGGATGAAAATGACCCAAAGGAACCTACAGACGCCAGACAACTTGTAATTTGGAAGAGTAAAGATAAAAAGGCACATGCTTTAATTTTTGCCTCAGTCACTGAAGAGGTAAGCAGACATATTCTTTCCAGCACCACAACGTTTAAATCATTAGAGAAATTAAAAGATCTTTATGACTCCCATTCAGAGCTGGAAATTATACAATTGTTGATGAAGTTGTTTAATCTAGAACTGAAAGATAATAATCCCATGAAGTTAGCTTCTGAAATTAGAGCTATTTTTCATGATATTGACTCAACTGGTGTCAAAGTGGATTTACAACTCACAACATTTATTAAAGCCTTATATCCTACCTATTCACATTACTTAGAATCTCTTCAAGCTATTGGACAGATGAAAGCAATGAATTTTGATACTCTTGTAGACAAAATTGCCGAAAGAGAGAAATCTTTTGGGAAGAAGGAATCTTTTTCCACTTCCACAGTTGAGACTTTGTGTCGTGCACAGAAAGAGCAGAAACCTAGAGGAAAGTCTGCTAGATTTGACAATAGTCACAAAGGTCGTGGTAGGAGACCATTTAGAGGCAGGGGGGGTCATTATCATCAAGGAGGCAGACAACAAGATGATAGACAGAAAAAACATTTTCAGAATGATAAACAATCTCTTAAGTGTTATAGGTGTGGTAAATTGGGTCATACCTCTTCTCATTGTCGCACCCCTTGGGATAAGATTAATGATAAGAAAGAGAAACAACCTCCAAACAAAGGAAAACCACCTGAATCTGCCAACTATATTGTTGCACATTGTAATCTTAGTATAAATGAAGTTTTTAGCACTTCTTTTGCTTCTTGGGAAGACACTTGGATTTTAGATACTGGAGTCACTTGCCATATGACCTTCAGAAGAGATTTTTTTGAGACATTCAGTAATCACATTGATGGAATAGTTTATTTTGTTGATAAGTCCCAGTTAAAGCCTTCAGGAATTGGATCTATTCGACTTCGCCTACCAGGACTTGTTGATTATATTTTGCATGATGTTCTTTACATTCCTCAATTAAATTGAAATCTGATGTCTCTCATACATATCAGGAAACAAGGACATTATATACATATGTTTGATGGTATAATTGAAATAAGAAAAGCATCTGATTAGGTGATTGTTATGACTGGTGTTGAATAAGACAAACTTTTAAAACTGAAAGGGACATCCTCTTTTCAATCTAACTCAACGCTTTTGGTTTAGCATAGTGATACTTTGTCTTTGAGCTTATTGTGGCATGCTCGATTTGGTCATATTAATTATGAAAGTATCAGGATTATGAAACAACAAGGCATTCAAGGGCTTCCTACTATTCCAAGAAAGCTTTCTCCATGTAATGCTTGTATTTTAGGCAAGCATTGTAAACAACCTTTTTATGGATCTACTTCCCGAGATTCCAGGAAGTTAGGTCTCATACACTCTGATTTATGTGGACCCATGCCTGTTCAATCTGCAAATGGTAATAAATATCTAATGACTTTTATTAATGATTACACCAGGATGTGTTGGGTTTATCTGTTGAAAGAGAAATCTCAGGCTTTTGCAACTTTTAAGAATTTTCATCTATGGATTACAAATGAAACTCAACTTAATATTGGCACTCTACGATCAGATAATGGTGGTGAATAC
>ML776625.1:143596-200924 GCA_009831015.1 Picea engelmannii | reverse complement strand
TCTTTGTTGACAATACTTCTGCAATACAATTGGCCAAAAATCCTAAATTCCATGATCGAACCAAACATATCAACACAAAATATCATTTGATTCGACATCATGTTGAGGCCAAAACCATTCATCTCAATCATTGTTCCACTTCAAAACAAATTGCGGACATCTCTACTAAAGCTTTGGGTCGACAGAAATTTGAAAATTTTAGAATGATGCTTGGGATGACAAATGTCCCTTCGGATTAAGGGGGGAATGTTAACTGTTACAACCGTTAACTAATCCGACGGTTTGGTTCAACTAACAGACGGCTCAACTAACCGACTGTTCACCGCCTATAAATAATGTATCCGCATCCATTTTTTGAATAAAAAAAGATCGATTTGTGTTCTCTGTGTTCTATGCATATTATAGAGTTTATTTGGTCTGTTACAGTTGGATGCAAGATAACAGCAAACCAGATGTAGAGGTAGACATCGTTGAATCTTTGGCATCTCCCTTTTATGTATTCCATAGCCAAATGACACCTAAACATGACCAGGTTTGTTTTATTCCACGACGGTTCTTTGCAATATAGAGGCATTCAGGAAGATAAACATGACCAGGTTGTCTTATTCCACGACAGTTCTTTGCAATATAGAGGCATTAGAACTTGTTTAATTAACGCCAAAAAAACAAAATCCATTGCATAGAAACTCTCTGAAAAGCACGCATTCATCCAGAGTCTCAGTTGTTCAATACAAAGGATTACATTGTAGACGTAACTGATGTCTTTCAGGAGGAATGCAAACCTCAAGTGTCCGAGATCTATGAAGACTTTAGGGAAAAAGATTAAAGACTTTGGATTTCATTTCAAGGTGAAAAACAGCTTTTTGAAAAGGATAAAAGACTACGGGGTTCTAAGTATAGATTCTCATAAGGCAGGGTATTGGGAAAGAAAAGGTAGACGTCGTTACAGAGATCATGAATTCCCGAAAGGATGTTTTGTTGTGTATGTTGGCAAAGAAAGGAGACGATTTGTGATTCCTCCTATCTACTTATCCCATCCGATTTTCCGTATGCTGCTGGATAAAGCCCGCGAAGAATATGGTTTCAAGCAGAGGGAAGCATTAATGCTTCCCTTCGATGTCGAGGCGTTTGAGCAGTCTCTGTGGCTGATTAGGCGCAGTCGGTCTGCCTCTGGACAATTCCATCTTGAGAAGCTGGTGAGCCAATTCCTTCTCAAGCCATCCCTCACCCCGTATGAATGAATAATTTTAAATATCTGCGCTAACTGAACAATCCAATCTGTTGTAAATTATAAACCTGTAATTGTGGATAACAGGTTGCGGTTGTGTAAATTATAAGATTAGGGTTTGCGGTTGTTTTAATGACATTTTGTGTTGACCAACGATCTCTGAGATGTCTACTGTAAAATAAATTAATGTGCTAACATTATCAGATATTCGTTGTGCTTACCAAGTATCAAATGATTTCAATGAATACGGTGTACTTTTCATTTCGGTAGATTTGAAAGATCCCCAGCTGTGAGCAACGTAGATAAATTAGAAAGATCTGCAACTGTGGACAAGGAAAGATCTGCAGTGGTTTAGGTGGTGAGTAAATTGAGACTTTTTTTTCTAACAATTATAAAGTTGTCTAGCAAGACAATTGCTTTTACATAAAGAAAATTATTTTCTCTTCTATTCTATTATTTTTATTTTAGTTGAGATGGTTCGTTGGTGTTTTGATTGACCATGGCAATAGTGGTTTTATTTTACCATAGTTTAGTTTTTTCCTTATTTCTTTAATTAATTCTTAAAACTTTCAATAAAACTTTCAAATTTCATTTAAGTTTAGTTTTTTCCTTATTTGTATACTTAATTCTTAAAACCTTCGAATTAATTTTTTTCCTTATTTGTATACTTAATTCTTAAAACCTTCAAATTAATGTTAGTTTTTTCCTTACTTCTCTATTTAATTCTTAAAACCTTTAAATTAATGTACTGAGTAAAATTTCTGTGTATTAATGTGTATATATAATAAGTTAATGAATAATATTGGAAAGTTGGTTAGAGGTTGGAGTGTTAAGGAGTGAACTTGTAATGTGATTAAATCACCAAAAAAACACCTCCTCAAACATCCTTGTAGAGTTATTATTCCACTTCAAATGACATAGAAATCATTATGATTATTGAAGATACCCTTCATTAGACTTATTTGTGGACTTTTAAACCTCTTCTAATATCCTTGAAGACTTATTATTCCACTTTAAATGACATAGAAATCATGATCATTGAAGATTTAGATGTATTTGTCAATTTTTAAACCTCAATATTTTGCATGTTCCACTAAAACTGGACAATATACACCACTCAAATGAAAATGCAATCCACTATACAACTATCAAAAAGATGTGTGTAGCCTGAATGTGCATGTCAAATTTTAATAAATATCAACTTGCAACAATATACACAACTGAATGAAAATACAATCCACTATACAACTATTAAAAAGATACGTTCAGATTGCATGTACATGTCAAATTTTAATAAATATCAACTTGCAGCCTACATGTACATGTCAAATTTTAATAAATATCAACTTACACTTGTGCCAAAGCAAAGCTTATAATCTAAGGGAAGAAATTTAAAAAAATGTTAAATAAAAAGAATCTTAAATATTTAATTTTTTTATTTTGTAATTATATATTTTATATAAATTTTTACAATTTGATAATAATGTATTAATATTTTACAATTTGATAATAATAATAATATTAAATTTATTTTCATAATAATTTTATATCAAATAAAAATTAACTTTATATTTATAATAAAATTAATAAAATATATATAATATATAATATTTTAAATTTAAAAATAAAAAATATAAATATAAATATAAAAAAACCTATCATACAAAAATTGTCAATCAAATTTATACCCTGTAAACAGATGCGATCAGTGTTAGCGTTGCATGAAAACCTAAAGTTAGCGGTGGTGCAACAGATTGTGTCAGCCTTGCATAGTTCTGAAAACACGATAGAACCGAAAGGGAGTAGGTTAAAAAATCATTTCAATATATTTTAAGAAATTCTAAGTAGGACTAAAGTTTTATCTTCATTCAAATACAATATTTTAAGAAATTTTAAGTATGACTAAAGTTTTATCTTATTCAAATACATCAGGTTGTATGATATTTAAAAAAAAAAGTTAGAGAATTTTTTTAATATATTTTAAAAAAATTTAAGAAATTTTAAGTATGAATAAAGTTTTATCTTCATTTAAAGTTTTAGGTGTATGGTTGAATGATATTTTAAAAAAAGGTGTATGGTTGAAAGTTATTTAAAAAAAAAAGGATTTTTGATTTTTTGTGTTGTTAAATTTGATTGTAACAAAGAAGTTTGTTATTTTTAGTAAAACAAAATTGAAAGAGTTGGATTCTCATTAAATATACCAATAATGTTTCCCATAAGAAATGACAATCAAATTCCATAGTTGTAATTTCTCATTTCTTTGGTCAAAGTTCAAATTCCATTCATATAGTATACCCAATACATCTGACTAAATAATTTCTCTTTCCTTTGATACAATCAAATTCAATAGTAGTAATTTCTCATTCCATTGGTCAAGGTTCAAATCTGCTATCCAATACATTTGATTAAATAATTTCTCTCACCTTTGATACAAAGGTTCATATTTCATGGATTTTATATAATAGTTTGAAAATATTCATTTCTGCATGTTACTCTACCACTTTGAGGTATCCATCGTGACGTTTGAAGACAAGTTGAACTTATGTAAACCAAAATGCATCCATGTTTTCCTTAATTAATGCCTTGGATCTAAGCATCACAAACCAAAGTGAGTCCATGCTACAAGAGGAGACTATATTTCTATATTTTTAATGCTTTAATAAAAATAAAATCACTAATTAATTGTGACATGTGAAATATATGATAACATAAAATCCATATAGTGGAACATGAATATTTACCCTCAAAACCTATATAGAGAAGCCAACAATCCAAGAAAGACTAATGTTTTATTTTCTTATATTATACATGTTACAATATAAATAACAAAGTTGTCCAACCTTATTGCGAATCTATGTGACACTCGAGTCTTCTATTGTAATACCCTAGTCTTCTATTGTAATACCTCAGTTTAATAATGTATCATGTTTATTCATGAAAGGATGCAGTGACTATAAAACTGAAAGGGGTCGGAGTGCCTAGGAAATGTAATACTTCGAGCATTGTTAATAATAAAATAGATTGTTGGTAGAGAGATAAATAAGGACAAGAGTTATAGGGGGCAATGATTCCATCAGAGAGGAGGGAAGCTCAGGGGCTAAGCATTTATATTTTTTAGTTATATTTATTTACCGACTTTTGAATGTTAGAGTGAAGAGGGGGTTACATGAGCTTCTTGAGAGAAGGCCACACTATGTTTTTGATATTTAAACTAAGTTCTTTATTTCCTTGGGGGTTTGTCATTCATTCTCACTAAAATCATTTTGGGATTCGTTCCTCTATGGTTCATTCTTCTTTTTCATTCTTCTATTTGCATGGGAAAGAAAAATGAATTGTTGAAGATAAGCAAGCATGGTTGGTCAGTTGTAGAAATTTTTGGTGCAATCTAGCTTTGAATTGATACTTGCATGCCTAAGATGCATTGACATATTGACAAACATTGCTCACAGTTATGAATCCTAAGAGTTCTAGCAATGAGATTTCCTGACCATTAGCACTGGAGCCCTAGAAAGAGTTCGAGATCCTGAGGAACTAGGTGTAAATGAAGGGGGTTTATTTTCTTTGGGTGGTGCAGGTTGAAGGGAAGAGAGATGGTAAATTGGAATTTTTTTGTGTGTTTGAGAAACCCGTGAGATCCTGATTGCTTAATGTATGGGAAGTTGAGTGTCGGTTTGAGACCCATCTGTATGGATTCATAGCCCTAGCTTAGGGTTGAATTTTTGTTGAGACTTCGAAAAAAAATGTCTAAGGTTGGTTGGAAAGTCCCTTGTCTGCGACTAGTTGGTGATTGGTTTTACGAAGGATAAGTGCTCTCTTTCATGTGTTTCTCTACTTGTATATCTATTTCCACATTGTATTAGTTATTATCTATGATATATGTATTTATAATGTTCCTTCAGGTTGGTTATCGCTCTCCATGGCATATGGTTCATTTCTATTATGGTGAAACATGAATCATGATTATTGTATGTCTTCCTTTCATGCTTTTTTGTTAATGGTATTATAAATTCAAAATTAGTCCAAGAAGTGTGCTCTTGAAGTAGCGTAACTCAGCCTAGTGGTTGGGTAGGTGACAAAGTGGTATTTGACTTGTAGGTGTATAGAAATAGACCTTCAAGGGCCTCCTACTTGATATGAAATAAGTTCTTTGGAGG
Organism: Picea engelmannii; assembly: GCA_009831015.1. Lineage (NCBI taxonomy): Eukaryota > Viridiplantae > Streptophyta > Pinopsida > Pinales > Pinaceae > Picea > Picea engelmannii. The sequence goes on along the minus strand of ML776625.1, from coordinate 195,542 downwards.
AGGGATTTATTTTGAATGAAAATTTTCTCAGTGCTCATAGTGAGAAGTTGGCCTTTTATTTTCAGACATATCAATATATTGTCATGGATTTCTTTGGTAATTGTAAAACCCTACATGCTTGTGCTGATGAATAGATTGCCACCAAGTTCATTTTCAAGATTTTTGGGTGTGAACTTTGTATAACATATACACATACAATTTCATCATTGCAACAAGGGTATGTGTTCTTATGGACATTATTAATGATACTATGTGAGTTTATCCAAGTCGATATTGGCGGCCACCCACCTATTCCAACTAGCTCTTCTTGTTAGTTTTTAGTTCAACACATTCTTATGTACTTCTTTGTAATTGTTTGTTCTACACTTATGGGGTTGTTTGAATCCCTACACATCTTCCCGGTGGACACTAGTGGCCGCCTACCTAATCCAAATGGATTATTTTGTAATTTTTCACGTCAGCACATCTTTTTGTACTTACAAGACCATTTTGGGGCCCTAAACAATGTTTTTTTTGCATGCCATAGTCAAACTGTAGACATGGTGAGATTTTGATGGAATAATGCATAGTTCTCGAAACTATATTTCCATAGAGCTATAACATGCCTAAAACGAATATTGTATGCAAACGTTATGACCTTGGGAAGTTAATGTACTAACTTACCCAAATGGGGCCCACATGACTTTTGGCATTTCATCTCCTAGGGTTAGGTTTTTGGATTTATAAGGTTTTGGAATTCATGTTTATCATAAAAAGGATTTTAGAGCCTCATTGTAATCATGTTCTTGTGAATGAGTGTAGCCATCACATCTCTTCTCAGAGATAAAGCTGCAACCATGTAGTGAGTGTTGCACTCTATATTTTTACAGTCTCTTTACAATTCATTCATTAATAGAATTCAAGTATTGTTGTATCTTTTTTTTTATGGCTATTTTCACGAGTAATTCATTGTAATTTCTTTTCTTTCATTTCGTTCAAAAAATAATCCAGATCAGTGGTATTAGAGCAGGCTCCTCTTGGTTGTTTTTAGTACATGTCCCCGACGAGGTCTGAGTATATATTTTTGGCTCTCGAGCTTGTTTCTCTGGAGGAAAATCACTCTCGCACACCCAAGAAATCCTTGATGGTGGCAGAAAAAAAAAACAAAAGGGCAGAAGATTCTATTAACATGTTGCTTGAGCAAGCTCTTGCACACATCCTATTATCACACAAACTTGTATCAGTCTTATGGGTTGGTAGTTTCTACCTAAGTCTGTAGTTTTTCCTTGCCTTTCTCCTTTTCGCTGAATAAACCTTAAGTTTTCCCCTTTCCAGCTCGTAATTTGCTATTTGTTTGTCCTTGATCGTTTGAGCGACCTTTTGTTTTGTGTAATCATTTTTGAGAAGTCTCGGCCCCAATATTTTTTTCTCTATGGGTTAATAACAACCCTCTCTCCCTCTATCATTGATCTATTTTCTTTCCCAATCCCTCAGCCCATCCTCCAAGTATTTATTAACGCAGGCCACAGTACTGAGCACAAGACAACACTTAGAGTGGTCTGATATGGAATCGAATCAATCGAGAAAGTAGGTTCAGTTTGGTGAAGGAATTTTCATTTCGAAGTTCAAAGATCGACAATGAATAATAGTCGCGGGAATCAGGAGCTCAGAATATTGTTGAAGCTATTTGTAAAAGGTTTGAACCCTCGAAATCTGAAATCAACAGGAGCCGTTTGATCCAACAGGACGCGTGGCACCCAATATGAATCATGGATAAAGAAATTATGAGAAAGTTGTAGTGAGTAATGCGCATGTTTCCGGAGTCTCGAAATTTTGAAGTCCCGAAATGTTGATATCCATCTGGGTCATCCAATTTGAAGGGATGTGTGGCACCTGATCTGAGAAATCGTGATTTTACGACTCAGATGCTTTAGCATGGAGCACAACATATACTCGTGAAACAGGAAATCGTGAAGCGCCTGGTTCTTGGGCCCACGATAATAGCCCATGGTTATATTCGAAACAAAGCCATAAAGAGGGGTAAGAACCTATTGAGCGGTGGGCAGCTGAGGTTTCTAAGCAAGCATCTAGATCGTTAAATTACAAGAAAATATGACCGTCAATATAGATGGGCTATTTCATAGATTTGAGCATCGAGATATTTTGAATCAAGTGGAGTGAAGACTCTCGAAATGAGAAATTAAAAGTTTCACATAGGAGCCTCAGGTCATGGCCCGAGGTCGCATGAAGTGAATGAGAGGAGTCACGACAAGAGCCGAGAGAACTCGTATTATTCAGAAATGAAGATCTAGATGGTATTGCGGCATCGATATTGACTTGAAGGAGTCGTGAATGTCTCCTTGAGAATTCATGGGTGTCAGGCTTCATCCAAATCCTGATAAAGGTAGTTAATGGAAATGGGGGAGATGGTTGAAACCTCGTTTCACCCCATAAATGGAAAACATGGAAAATCTAGCTGTGGAGACAGATTGTCAGCACAAATTTCTCATGTCAATAGATTTTTCTGCAAAGCCCATACCGATCTGATCTTGTGTCTGATAGAAGAATGCAAGTTCAACCTGGCAAAAGAAGATGCAAACACTGAGCCTTGAATACAATGAACAGAGCATGACTCTGGTGGGAGTGAGTTGTTCTAAGTATAAACAGTTAGTTTTGATATTTTGTTACAGTCGATGGTTGAGCTATGATCCTGATTTGTAAATTTTTAATGAAGCCCCTAGTTCTCTGGTTATGTGTTTCCATTTGAGACTTCTTGTTTAATGAAAATCCTCTTTCTTGTCATCTCTTTTTCTTATGATACTGAAGACTCGGGCATGGATGATCCATTCGAGTTGTGATAACTGTATTGTAGTTTGTTTTTTATTGTAGTATTGTTAAGGAATTTTCAGTTTATTGAAGTTTTGGATTCAAGAGGATATTGTATTTGAATATTTTCCTCCGTATGTTGCTGGAAGATCGGATGTCTACATTTTATCCTCAAGTTATTCATCCTACTCACCCTTACTACAAGTTACTAACTGAATTTAGATCAAGACCTCATCTACCTGTGCATACCAATCCAATTTTAGGAGTTAAAGCAATATTATCCTGAGTCTGTGTCCATTAGACCCCCCTTAAATTTATTCATCGTGACATAAAACTGATGGGTAGTGGCCTTACCTTTTCCACAATTCAGAGGTGACTTCTAGTGCTAAAATTTCTAGCACCGTTGTCTGGGACGAATTGAATATTTTCCCTGGGATAGAATGACAATGATCTTCTGATTCTAAAGGTGCATCAAATATCAAAACCATTGAAGATTGCATTTCTTCACCTAACGAATCCATTGAGGTGAATCCACTATTTCAGTTGTGGCTTCCAGAGGCAGACACACGAGGTCTACTCCATAGTTTCCCTTAGTTACACCTAAAGCTGATCGAGAGAAAATTATCAGAAGAAAAAAGACCCTTCAGGAGGGTACTTCTATTGTTGAACCATGCAATTCTGGTAATATTCATTATTCTCCTATAGAAACTCTAGTAGTTGTTTCTCATTTTCCTATTACAACATTTGTTGGAGCCTCTAGAAGTTTAAATTTTGGGATTTTTCTTGTTGATTTCCCCTCTCCTAGTTTCACTACTCCTTCTCCTATTAGAGTTGTTTCTTTTACAAAAAAGGAAACCACTGTTTTCTCAAGCCCTATAGGATTTTCTCCAAATCCTTTGTTGTTTCATTTTACTCCTCGAAGCTCACTTTCAGTATCCCCTGTTTGAACCTCTTCTCCTCCTAGTTCTCCTCCAAATATCATCCCTATGGCAGGTACCAATCCCCCTAGAAATAGAATGGATGCCATAGTGGCTACTAGATATGCCCCCTTAGTATTACCTCAACCCATGAATTCTCTCTGTGTTGGAGATCACCTAAAATACATGCCCACATTTATTGGAGAAGAAGACATAATTGTTGAAGAGCACCTTGTTGCCTTCTACAGTTATGCGGACAATCTAAATATTGACAATGAGGATGTGTGGATGAGAGCCTTTGTCCATATCCTTGATGGTGAGGTTAGGAAATGGTTTAGGGGATTGAACCCTGGATCCATTGTTGGGATTAAGGTTTTGGATGATTCCTTATTGAGACATTGGGGCGATAAAAAGGACTTTATTTATTATATCACAGAATTTAGGTCCTTAAAGAGAAAATAGGGAGAAAGAGAAAGAAGAGCTACCTCCTTGGATCATATTCAATATGGAGCCTTGGAAGTAGAATCCAATGTGTTGGTAGTTGACATACTTAGAAATACAATTGATAGAGACAGAGGAAGGGGAAGATCTGAAGCCTCAACCTCTTGTTCTTTTCTTCCTCACCCTCAAGTAGATTAATTGACCAAGATGGTAAAGTCCCTGTCTATAGAAATGAAGAAAATGAAGTTTGAAGGGAAGAATGTGTATAAGAATGCCACAAATGCTGATAACAGAGGAAATTTCACAAGACCAATTAATACCCCTCAAATTCTCCCAAGAGAACCCAAAAGCAGAGATAGGGATGGTAAAAAATTGCAAACCCCTCTCCAAAATAACCTTGATTTTGATGTGGAAAGAGAAGAGGAAGAGCTTGATCCTGAAATCCATTGTCTTGGAGACAGCTCTCAATTTCCCCATTTGACCCAATCTGCATATGAGGGGCTCCTCATGGACGTCCAAATAAATGAACTGAGGAAAGGGGAGAAGACCAATGGTAGTTCCAATAAATACAACCTCGAGTCTAGGAAGAAAGAAGTGAAGTATGACATCTCTTATTAGCCTTCTAGAGCAAAGAATCCTGCTAAACACACAACAAACAACAACAAGGAGAAGAAAACAAATAACCCCCCAATAGTAGGCTAAGGTCTTACTGTAGAAGTCAAATAAATTATAAATCCCCCCTCCTATTTTAACTTTGAGCATGAAATTCAAAAGATTAGGATTCCTGTGCCCCTTTCAGAGTTGGTTAATCACGAAGATTATCAAGAAATCCCTCTCTAAGATGTTGCAGTCTATGCCATCTTGTCATTCCATAGACTCAGTAAACCTTCAATATGAAAATCTAGTAGTTATTATAGGTCCCCTGATAAAAGTCAAAGATGATTCATCCCCTCCCTTCTAAACATCTCTGAACATACATGATAAGGTGTTGCATAATGTTTTGATGGACTTAGGGGCATCTCATATTATCATGCCCAAAACTGTCATGGACGAACTTGGATTATAAATCACAAAAGCTTATCATGATTTGTATTTGTTTGATTCAAGTAAGGTACAATGTCTTGGTATCATCAAAGATCTCAAGGTGATATTGTTTCAGTTGCCCATGAAAAGTGTGGTCATGGATATTCTGGTAACTGATGTTCCCCCCAAGTTTGGCATGATATTTTCAATATCTTCGATAAAAAGATTTGGGGGAACATTACACATGGACCTCACATATGCTACCATTCTCTTGTTTGGGAGGGAACATAGAATACTATACAGAGAAGCTCAGTTGGCCTACATTATCAGTGATGAAGTAGACTGCACCAACCATCCTATTTTTTCACTTGATACTGATTTGGGATCCATCTTATTGCAGCTCACTGATGCTCTTGAGCCCCCTCTAAAAATAAGAAAGAAGTCCCTTAATCTCTGTGAATATTATCATCGAATTACCTCTGCTCATAAAATGTTCTTCGATGGAGCCTCTTCCAGAGAGGGTGTTGGCACTAGAGTGATCCTTGTTTCACCTGTTCAAGAAATTATATCTCTGTCCTACAAGTTAGAATTTGAAACTACCAATAATGTGGGAGAATATGTAGCTCTTGTTTTGGGCCCGGGGGCTATAAAAGACATGGGGATTCAAGAGATATCAATATTTGAGGATGTTGAGTTGATTTTCCATCAAATCATAAATATTTATCAAGCCAAGGAACCTCATCTCAGAAGTTACAGAAATGAAGTACGGGATCTAGTTGACATTTTTTTTCTTAGCTTTCAACATTTCATTTGTCCCGAGAGAAGAGAATTCCATGGTCAATTCTCTAGCGGTTTCTGCAAGTAATTTCAGAATCCCTCTACCACCTAAAATCAGGTATGATGTAGAATTAAAATACAGACCCTCTGTACCTAACAATTTCAAGCATTGGAAAGTGTTTGAGGATGATCATGAGATCAAAAGGTTCCTGGAGACCATTGATGAGTTTTCTACATTACAAGTTGATCAAGATCCTGATGTTGAAATAAATCCTCATGATGATTCTTTTGTGAACAAAATTGCTAATCATCATATTCTCGAGCTGCCCAACAATCATATCCCAAAAGGACTAGTTCCTTTGGAAAGACTATTTGACAAAAATGATTTGGCCGTAGAGGGTAAAGTTTTAAATGAGGACGTCAATGTAGCTGATTGAAATATTGGTACGAAGAAGGATCCCAAATTTGTCAAGTTGTTAAGAGTCTGTCAAAGAAACATAGGACTGAGTATGTTGAGTTGTTAAGGGAATTCACTGATGTGTTTTCCTAGACATACGTAGATCTCAGAACATACGACACAAGTGTTATTGATCATAATATCCCATTGAAAGAGGAGGCCAAACCATTTAGGCAGAAATTAAGACAAATAAATACTATGTTGTTGCATGTTATGGAAAGGGAGGTAAAGAAGTCGTTGAACGCCCAAATCATTATCCCTTTGATATATTTTGAATGGGGGGCCAACCTGGTCCCAGTAATAAAGAAGAATGGAGAAGCTAGACTGTGTGTTGATTTCAGGAACCTAAAAAAAAGATCTAAGAAGGACAATTATCCTTTGCCAAAGATGGAACACATATTGCAAAGAGTGACATGTTCATCTAGGATGTCCATGATTGATGGATTTTCTAGCTATCATCAGATTTTTGTCCTACCTGAAGACAGAGAGAAGATTACCTTCACCACTCCTTGGGGCACATTCATGTATGCCGAAATTCCCTTTGGTTTGATGAACACAACAGAAACCTTTCAATGAGCCATGGACATCGCCTTCACTGGAGAAAATCATAAATTTGTGGTAATCTATCTAGATGGAATTAAAGTCTTCTCTAGATATGATAAAGAGCATTTTTATCATCTGAGAAAGGTCTTCTTTAAATGCATATTTGAACCTCCATTTGAAAGTTATTAGTAGGCTAGGAGGGCACTATAACCAAGCTTGTTCCTCCCTCCATTAAAGTCTCAAGTATGTTGATAAATTGCAAGAGTATAAGGGGCATGGAGTGACTTAAACACATTTCCATGGACATTTAAATTTCCACTTGTCCCTCAATTCAATTTGGTTGTTCATACTATACTCATAATTGTGATGACCTATAAACTATCCAATGTTTTGAAACTACCATCGACAAGGATCAAAACTTGTAATGTTGTAGGTATGCCTATAGGTGTCATTTTGAAGTTGACCCAAGTGATTTTTCTTGTATGGATGACTGTTTTGGAAACTTTTTGTTTGTTTGATCTTGGTTGGTAATGTCTCATTAGTTAGGAGGACTATTATGTAATTTTGCATGGTGCTAACTCAGGCTGCATGTTAATGCTGAATTCATATTGTAATTGTACAATTCATTTATTGTACTTGTACAAGCCTAGGATATACTCATTTTGGACAAGAGAGTTAGGAATATAAATTTTCATGTTGTAGACTATTGATAAAGTATTTTATTACCCTTCTAATGCTTTGGATAATTGCTCATTAGTAATTTGTTTTAGTGTGCCATATCAATAGTGCTCTGTTTTACGATCTTGTCATATCCCCGACATTTCTTCTTTGTGCCATATTTTAGGAATGGATAGATATTTGTTCTTATATGCCTATCTCATCCTATTGTACTTGGAATCTAGTAGTGAATGCATCATTGAGATCGTGCCCATCCTAGGACAATTTGGTAACAACATGAATACTATTTTCACTAAGAGGGATTTCTAGTCAAATCCCACCTACTTGAGTCCATGACAATAGTAGCCACACACACTTTCTTATCATTGGAGAATTCCCCAAGCATGGGACATACAGGATAATGGTGATCCCATATTTAAACAATCGCTTGAATAATGATAAGAGCATGGCCTGGTCCCTCAGTTTTGAGTATTTGTCTAGGGAAAATTCAATGAACAAGGTGAGGTCATGTATATCACAATCCATCAGTTGCAACTTCTCCACATATCATTTCAAATGCTCATCCTTGCTAACATTCACCCATAGGTTGAGTACCTCTTCTAGGTAAACTGATTATTGTACCTATAGAATGGGGGTCTTCTCCTTCCTCAACGTTTAGATTCATAGCCCATCATGCCCTTGACATAATTGGTATTGTACATGGTGGCATTTTTCTCATGGTGTCTTTGTGTAATACCATCATCCACAAATAATACATCATGAATCTCCTTAGAATCCCATCCATCACCAATTTATACAACTGCACTATTATCAAGTCATAATTCATCACATGTCCCACTAGCTTCCTTTACCAACACTAATCACAATCCTTAGGTTCTAAAATTGAATTGGGGAGTGTTATCAAGTAATAATTCATCACTTGTACCACTAGCTTCCTATGCCAAAACTAATCACAATCCTTAGGTGCTAAAATTTAAATGGGGAATTCAATGAGCTCTGCAAAGAAGTTTGATATGAATTCCACATGAAAGAGACCGACATCGGGTAGTTCATGCACTTTCCATGTTTTTTAACTATTATGTATCCGGGAATGATCATTGGGCCTACGTTTTACTTTCTTGGCTTTACTACCACTTCAAAATCGAACTCTTTGAATTGAAATAACCTTTAGTAGATTTGACCCTCCATTTGAAAGTTATTACTAGGCTAGGAGGGAACTATAACCAAGCTTGCTCCTCCCTCCATTAAAGCCTCAAGTATGTTGATAAATTGCAAGAGTATAAGGGGCATCGAGTGAGTTAAAGATGTTTCCTTGGACTTTTCAATTTCCACTTGTCCCTCAATTCAATTTGGTTGTTCATACTATATTTCATAGTTGTCATAATCATGGGAGATATTTCAAACGAATCCCCCTCACCCCTCCCCATTTTGGATCATTTGACCCTAATTCATAATAGTACCCATGTTTCCCATGGAATCTACTTCATAGTTCACATGGTGAAGGACATGCTAAAAGGTTATTTGTTAAAAAATGGACAAATATTCATTTTTCTCTTTCTACTAGTATGTACAAGCTTGAGGATATAACTTTTGAGAGATTCCTCATTTGTTATATAATCACAATGGAATTTCCAATGACCACAATATTTTTCACCTATCTTGCATGAAACAACATGAGACAAAAACAATACATATATTAATCAATGATTCAATTTTTACAAATCCAGATGGGGTGCACTATTCATCATACCGTAGAGAATTAGATATGTGAGTTTTCAGTTTGGTGACTGGTCGAGCCTCAACCCCGAGCAGGTTCCTCCTCTCTTGGAAGGCTAACAAAATATGATGCCTGGGTCGAACCTGCGAGTAACCCAACCCCCTTTTTTCTGTTTCGTCAAGGCCCAAAGAGGGAATAAGCAGTAGCATGAAGAACATCAAAGATATGAAAGGTAAAACCGTAAACCTCTGTTCCGTCAAGCCCCAAAGGGGAAATTCAAATAAGAACAAAGATGTAAACTAGAGAATGCATATATGGGTAGATCCTATATAATTTATTCCTAGTCGGAGGGCCAAAATGCTCTCAAAAATCTCATTGTTCTTTGGAAATTGGGCAAAGGGAAGATTGTAGGTATCGAGTGCCCATACCACAAAATCGGGGCGAATTAAACCATAAACCCCGATTTTGCCAAATGGCAGGGCAAGGATGCTGTTAGAAATTTCCATACTTCTAGAAATCTCGCTAATGGAATCTTGTCCCTCCAAATTTCAGGGGCGAAATATAATTTTTTTTCCTCTATCCCTCCTAAAAATATGGGCTAACCCTGTACATGATTTTTCCCCTAAAACAAATTATGGGCTAATGATATAAGTTTAAAAAAATCACTCCAATACAAAAAATTAACCCAATGAAAAATTGGAGGTCCTTTAATTTCACCCATGAGTGAAATTATGCCCCTAAAATCATCTTTGAGTATGACCCTACCACGTCAACAATATGACCATGCCACGTCAGCAGTACGACCCTGCCACATCAACACTGTATGGACTATACAGTTAGCAAATTTTTTCATGTTTGCAAAAGTGGACAGAATGCGATATCTCTCGCATACCAAATTCATTTCAACATGTTCAAGTTGCGTTGGGATTGTGAGGACGAGGCATATGAATGAGTTTGTTTTGAATCAATTCTAGTCAATTTCATTTTTTAGCATATTTTCATCCCCTAGATCATGTATGATTATATGTTATTTTTAAAATTGTTCATTTAATATGTGTTTTATTTGTTTTTTTTAATGTTCTAGTATCCTAATAGTATGAATGGAAACATAATTGATGTTATGGGAATACCATAGTAACACTTGGAAATACCATAGTAATGCTCATTGATTAAAATTCAATAAAAAATTATATTTGGATGTGTTGTCATAGAACTATGTTGCAAGATATTCACTACAATTTTTCAAAACCACGAGACCATTATGAAGTAGCTATATAGATATTGGATGAGAATGTTTTGCAAATTTGAATATGACTGAAAAACATTTACCATATAAATATAGAGGATTTTGAATTTTTTGGAAAAGTTTCCATTATTGTTTGGAAACAAAGATACACAAACGCAATAGAAAATTATTATTTTACAAAAATTTCACATGTATAGAAGGAATATAAAAGTAAATATATTTATTTTTGTAAATAAAAAATATTTCATTACATTACGCTATAAAAAAAAAGCGACACATGTCTGAAAATACATCAAAACTTGCCACTTGTTCTGCAACATGCATGGAAACTAGAAAATGTGGTTGGCATTGTTCAAGGACCAACTGGTAAACCAGAGTTTGTTTTCAATAGGATACATTTTAGCTAAAACGAGAAATATAACAGTAAAGAAACTAGATGTGAGGTAGACCGAAGCGTCCTTCATGGTGAACTGTGAAGGCCAATGGATGACAACATGTTGGGAAACAACTCTGTGCCGGATCGTTTGACAGGAAGTTGAAAAGAATACACAGGTGCTTGTTGAGGACGTGTTGGTGTTGCAGCTAGTCAACCAAGTCTTTTCTCATATTGAAAATCAACACCAAATGGTCCTATGTGAGCCTGCAGAAGCTGGGTGAGTCATGGAAACCCAAATCCGGATGATCTTGTGTTTTTTTGTGTATCTCCCAATGGGTTTCCTCCTTGCTCCATTTGTCGCGCCACTTTATGCCCAGGCTTTCATCGTTGGGGTATGTGTCATTCTTGTAGTTATCCTACATCAATGGAGGGAATTAATCCTTTACCATACAACCTCCCATGGCTGGCGCAAGAGAATTTAAAGGTATATTGGGGTGTCTTGGTGTCTTATTCTCCATGGTGTTCTCCTCCGAGTTAGGAAGAATCTCCTCCTCCACTATGCATGCCCCATAGTTTAGCTCTGGGTTAGACGAGTGAAACACAAGTTGGGCATCTTCGTAATAGTTTTGGCTAGAGTTAGGAGAGAGAGTAGAGCTTCTTCCTCTATCGGGAAATAAAGAGGGAGTTCCTGTGCGTCGACTCCTTCCTAATTGGTTGTAGTAGGCTAGTCAACACTTGGATTTGCCTCTCTCATGAGGCATGGTGAAGATGAGCTCGTGGGGAGAAGAATTAACAGAGGAAATGTAGGAAATGTTGGCTGTGAATGGAAGGAAGATAATAGAGGACCAGAGTGCTCAGAGCATAAGAACAAGTGGAGAATGAAAAAATGATGACAAAGTATGGAGATAATAGCTACAACAAGAGATTACCTATGTGATGATGAGGGAAGTGATAGTTTTGGGAGCGATGAATGGAGAGGTGATGCCACCTTGCTACATCGTACCAGTACTAGAGGGTCAAGCTCGGATCACCACTAAACCTTCCAAACTGCCCCAATGGACTAATCTTTGGTTGGAGTGAATGTTATGCATTGTGAATGGGCGGAGGAGGAGGCTAGAGGCGAGGGGATTTAACTGCACTCCTGACCAATGTTCCATGTAACATGTGCTCGCTAGGTGTCACCCCATTTGGGGGAATATAAAAGTAAATATCAACATTCAAACTTTTTACATTTTTAATTATTAATAATTATTGTCAAACATTTTTCCTCTCACATGTACAAAAGTGTTTTCCACCTAGGTTGGTGTGAAGCTAAGCTATTTTACTATGCATGAAAAATTCTCATTCTCAATTTACACTTAGGTAGGTTTGAAGCTAGTTTGTTTTACCATGCATGAAAAATCTTTATTCTAAATTTGATGTAGGAGGGACATCCTAATATTATCATATCACAACTATAGCTAACCTAAGTGTGTGATCCCAAAACTTCTTATTTGCAACTCACAACACTTAATCACTAAAGCTAAACCTAGAAATGTGCCACGTAAACCTCTTATTTGAATTTTTACAACACCTAATCAATAAAGCTAACTCACTAAATGAAAAAACCTTTAATGTAAATCTATCTTAAAGTTTTATCTTTTAATGATAAAGTATTTCTTTAATGTAAATCTATCTTAAAGTTTTATCTTTTAATGATAAAGTATTTCTTACTGCTAAATATAATTTAAAACTAAAATGAAGGTGTGCAAACAAATGCAACAAAATATATATTCGACATTTAAAGCTTAATAAAATTACTTCACTATTTAAAAATTAATGAATTTAAAAAATCTTTAAAGTGGAAAAAAAATGTTTAAATGTAAACAAATACAACAAAATTTATATTCGACATTTAAAACTTAATAAAATTACTTCACTATTTAAAAATTAATGAATTTAAAAAATCTTTAAAGTGGAAAAAAAATGTTTATATGTAGAGAAAGTTTACAATGATAGTAAAGTCATTTTAACCTTGTGTGACGATGTTTTGATATACACCAAGAAGGCTAAGTTGTTTATTGTTTTTAGGTTTAGTCTTTAGGGTTTGTTGACAATCCCAAACCGTTAAGAGAATGTTAAAATATATTAAAATACAAAAAAAAATAGTAAAATAATATAATTATATAAAAAATAGATGTGCAGATAAGTCAGCGTATACCTAAATATTGTGAGAATTTAAAACACGTGAGAAATATGGCACAATTGATGTCTGGTTGTTGGATGGAAGATAACAGCAAACCAGATGTAGAGGTGGACATCGTTGAATCTTTGGCATCTCTCTTTTATGTATTCCATAGCCAAATGACAGCTAAACATGACCAGGTTTGTTTTATTCCACGACGGTTCTTTGCAATATAGATGCATTCAGGAAGATAAACATGACCAGGTTGTCTTATTCCACGACAGTTCTTTGCAATATAGAGGCATTCAGGAACTACAATCACGCTGTCTTTGCAACAAACAGAATTGTGATATTGCCAAGATTGAGAAGACCATTGACTAAGAATGTAAACAACCCCTAAAATAGAAGGATTCTAATTTTAGAACTTGTTTAATTAACGTCAACAACAAAAAAATCCATTGCATAGAAATTCTTTGAAAAGCACACATTCATTCATTCCTCTTCCTTGTAGAGATCTGCAAGCCAGAGTCTCCGTTGTTTAATACAAAGGATTACATTGTAGACGTAACTGATGTCTTTCAGGAGGAATCCAAACCTCAAGAGTCCGAGATCTATGAAGACTTTAGGGAAAAAGATTAAAGACTTTGGATTTCATTTCAAGGTGAAAAACAGCTTTTGGAATAGGAGAAAAGACTACGGGGTTCTAAGTATAGATTCTCATAAGGCAATGTATTGGGAAAGGAAAGGTAGACGCCGTTACAGAGATCATGAATTCCCGAAAGGATGTTTTGTTGTGTATGTCGGCGACGAAAGGAGAAGATTTGTGATTCCTGCTATCTACTTATCCCATCCGATTTTCCGTATGCTGCTGGATAAAGCCCGCGAAGAATATGGTTTTAAGCAGAGGGAAGGATTAATGCTTCCCTTCGATGTCGAGACGTTTGAGCAGTCTCTGTGGCTGATTAGGCGCAGTCGGTCGGCCTCCGGACAATTCAACCTTGAGAAGCTGGTGAACCAATTCCTTCTCAAGCCATCCCTCACCCCGTATGAATGAATAATTTTAAATATCTGCGCTAACTGAACAATCCAATCTGTTGTAAATTATAAACTTGAAATTGTGGAGAACAGAAACTATTACTGCTTAAATGCTGCAATGAACAGACATTTCTACGCGGCTCAAAAATACGTTTCTGAGGAAAGCACAGTACACGTTTCCAGTTGCTCTACTCATCCTTTCCATGTTATAAAATTAGGGTTTGCAGTTGTTTTAATGATATTTTGTGTTGACCAAGTACCTCTGAGATGTCTACTCTGAAATAAATTAATGTGCTAACGTTATCAGATATTCGTTGTGCTTACCAAATATCAGATGATTTCAATGAATACGGTGTTCTTTTCATTTCGGTAGATTTGAAAGATCCCCGGCTGTGAGCAACGTAGATAAATTACAAAGATCTGCAACTGTGGACAAGGAGAGAATGCAGTGGTTTAGGTGGTCAGTAAATTGAGACTGTTTTTTTTCTAACAATTGTAAAGTTGTCTAGTAAGACAATTGCTTTTACAGAAAAAAAAAAACATTTTCTCTTCTATTCTTTTATTTTAGTTGAGATGGTTCGTTGGTGTCTTTATTGACCATGGCAATAGTGGTTAAATTTGACCATAATGTTTTCGTTTTCCATTTAAGTTTAGTTTTTCCCTTATTTTTCTACTTAATTCTTAAAACTTTCAAATTAATGTAAATTAATTAATTGGTGTGTATATAGTAAGTCATTGAAAAATATTGGAAAATTGGTTGGAGGTTGGAGTGTTAATGAGTGAATTAAGATGATAAACTTGTAATGTGATTAAATCACCAAAATAACACCTCCTCAAACATCCTTAAAGAGTTATTATTCCACTTCAAATGACATAGAAATCATCATGATAATTGAGGATACCCTTCATTAAACCTATTTGTAGACTTTTAAACCTCTTCTAATATCCTTGAAGAATTATTATTCCACTTCAAATGACATAGAAATCATGATCATTGAAGATACCCTTCATTAGATGTATTTGTGGATTTTTAAACCTCAGTATATTGCATGTCCCATTAAAACTAGACATTATACACAACTCAAAAGGAAATACAATCAACTATACAACTATCAAAAAGATGCATGGAGCCTGCATGTGCATGTCAAATTTTAATAAATATCAACTTGCAACAATATACACAACTCAAATGAAAATACAATCCATTATACAACTATCAAAAAGATGTGTGCAACCTGCATGTGCATGTCAAATTTTAATAAATATCAACTTGCAACAATATACACGATATCGAGATCAGTAGTATTAGAGCAGGCTCCTCTTGATTGTTTTCAGTGCATGTCCTCGACGAGATCTGAGAATATCTTGTTGGGTCTCGAGTTTGTTTCTCTTGAGGAAAATCACTCTCGCACACCCAAGAAACCATCGATGGTGGCAGAAAATAAAAACGAAAGAGAAAAAGATTCTATTAACATGTTGCTTGAGCAAGCTCTCGCGTGACAGAGGGACAAAATGATGGAGAATTTTGCACACATCCTATTATCACAGAAACTTGTATGAGTCTTATGGGTTGGTAGTTTCTACATAAGTTTGTACTTTTTCCTTGCCTTTCTCGTTTTTGCTGAATAAACCTTAAGCTTTCCACTTTCTGGCTTGTAATTTGCTCTATGTTTATCCTTGATTGTTTGAGCGACCTTTTGTTTTGTGTAATCCTTTCTAAGAAGTCTCGGCCCCAAGATATTTTTCTCTCTGGGTTAATCACTGCCCTCTCTCCCTCTGTCATTGATCTATTTTCTTTTCCAATCCCTCAGCTCGTCCTCCAAGTATTTATTAATGCAGGCCGCAGTAGTGAGCACAAGCAGAACACTTAGAGTAGTCTGATATGGAATCGAATCAGGTGAGCGAGTAGGTTTAGTTTGGCGAAGGAATTTTCATTTTGAAGTTCAAAGATCGACGATGAATAATAGTCGCGGGAATCGAGAGATCA
The DNA here is from genome assembly GCA_009831015.1 of Picea engelmannii. NCBI lineage: Eukaryota > Viridiplantae > Streptophyta > Pinopsida > Pinales > Pinaceae > Picea > Picea engelmannii. The sequence continues at coordinate 179,376 of ML776625.1, read as the reverse complement.
GAACGTTGTTGAAGTTATTTGTAAAAGGTCTGAACCCCCCAAAATCTGAAATCAGTAGGAGTCATCCGATCCAACAGGACACGTGGCACCTCATCTTAATCATGGATAAAGTCATTTCGGGAAAGTTGTAGTGAGGAATGCGCATATTTCCTGATTCCCGAAATTTCGAAGTCTCGAAGTCCCAAAATGTCGATATCCATCTGGATCATCCAATTTGAAGGGACGTGAGGCACCTGATCTGAGAAATCGTGATTTCGCGACTCAGAGGCTTTAGCATGGAGCACAACATAGACTCGCGAAATGCAAAATTGTGAAGTGCGTGGGAGATGGTCCCACGATCAAAACCCGTGGTTATATGGGAAACCAAGCCATAAATAGGGGTAAGTGCCTATTGAGCGGTGGGGAGATGACGTTTTCAAGCAAGCATCTGGGTCGTTAAATTATAAGAAAATATGACCGTCAATTTGGATGGGCTATTTCACGGATTCGAGCATCGAGATGTTTTGAATCAAGTGGAGTGAAGACTCCCTAAATGAGAAATTCAGAGTTTCACATAGGAGCCACGGGTCATGGTCTGAGATCGCATGAAGCGATGGAGAGGAGTCGCGCCAAGAGTCGAGAGCACCCGTATTATTCACAAAGGAAGATCTACGTGGCATTGAGGCGTCGAGATTGACTTGAAGGAGTCGTGAATGTCTCATGCATAATTCATGGGTGTCAGGCTTCATCCCAATCCTAATAAATTTAGTTAATGGAAATCGGGGAGGTGGTTGAAACCTCGTTTCACCCCATAAATGGATAAAATGGAAAATCCAGCTGTGGAGGCAGATTGTCAGCACAAATTTCTCATGGCAATTGATTTTTCTGCAGAGCCCATGCCGATCTGATCTTGCATTTGATACAAGAATGAAAGTGCAGCTTGACAAAAGAATATGCAGACAGCGAGCCTTGAATATAATGACCAGAGCACGCCTCTGGTGGGAGTGAGTTGTTCTAAGTATAAATAGTTAGTTTGATATTTTGTTATGGTTGATGGTTGACCTACGATACTGATTTGTAAAGTTTTAATGAAGACCTTGGTTCTTTGGTTATGTGTTTCCATATGAGACTTCTTGTTTAATGACAATCAACTTTCTTTTCATCTCTTTTTCTTATGATACTGAAGACTTGGGCATGGATGATCCAGTCGAGTTGTGATAACTGTATTGTAATGTATTTTTGATTGTAGTATTGTTATGGCATTTTCAGTTTCCTGAAGTTTTGGATTCAAGAGGATATTGTATTTGAATATTTTCCTCAGGCTGCTGGAAGAGTGAATGTTCATAGCAGAACTCTACATTTTCTCCTCAGGTTCTTCATCCTACTCACCCTTATTAAAAGTTACTCACTGAAGTTAGATCAAGACCTAATCTACCTGTGCATACGAACCCATTTTTCTGAGTTAAAGAAATATTATTCTGAGTCTGTGTCCATTAGACCCCCCTTAAATTTATTCGTTGTGACATAAAACTGATGGGTAATGGCCTTACATTTTCCACAATCCAGAAGTGACTTCTAGTTCTAACATTTCTAGCCCCGTTGTCAGGGATGAATTGAATCTTTTACCTGGGATAGAACGACAACGAGCTTATGATTTTGAAGGTGCATCAAATATCAAAACCATTGAAGATTACATTTTTGCACCTAACGACTCCATTGAGGTGAATCCACTGTTTCAGTTGTGGCTTCGAGAGGCAGACACCCAAGGTCTACTCCACAGTTGCCTTTAGTGACACTAGAAGTTGATCGAGAGAAAATTATCAGAAGAAAAAAGACCCTTCGGGAGGATACTTCTACTATTGAACCAGGCGATTCTGGTAATCTTCATTATTCTCCTATAGCAACTCTAGTAGTTGTTTCTCATTTTCCTATTACACCATTTGTTGGAGCTTCTAGAAGTTTAAATTTTGGGAGTTTTCTTGTTGATTTCCCCTCTCCTAGTTTCACTACTCCTCCTCCTATTAGAGTTGTTTCTTTTACAAAAATGGAAACCTTTGTTCCCTTAAACCCTATAGCTTTTTATCCAAATCCTTTGTTGTTTCCTTTTCCTCCTCAAAGCTCACTTCCAGTGTCCGTTGTTGGAACCTCTTCTCCTCCTAGTTCTCCTCCAAAAATCATCCCTATGGCAGGTACCAATCCCCCTAGAAATAGAATGGATTCCATAGGGGCTGCTAGATATGCCCCCCTAGTCTTACCTCAACCCATGAATTTTCTCTATGCTGGAGATTACTTAAAATGCATAACCAAATTTAGAGGAGAGGAAGACATAATTTCTAAAGAGCACCTTGTTGCCTTCTACAGTTATGCAGACAATCTAAATATTGACAATGAGGATGTGTGGATAAGAGTTTTTTTCCAGATCCTTGATGGTGAGGTTAGGAAATGGTTTAGGGGATTGAACCCTGGATCCATTGTTGGGATTGAGGCTTTAGATGATTCCTTCTTGAGACATTGGGGGGATAAAAAGGACTTTATGTATTATATCACATAATTCGGGTCCTTAAAGAGAAAATAGGGAGAATCTATCTCCGAATTTTCCAAAAGATTCAATAAAATGTACAATAAGATTCCTGTTGAGATAAAGACTACAGAAGGCTCTGCCAAAATTAATTATACTAGTGATTTTGACCCTGATTTTTGTCTCATGTTAAGAGAAAGAAGAGCTACCTCCTTGGCACATATGCAATATGGAGCCTTGGAAGTAGAATCCAATGTGTTGGTAGTTGACAGACTTAGAAATAAAACTGACAGAGACAGAGGAAGGGAAAGATCTGAAGCCTCAACCTATGGTTCTTTTCTTCCTCGCCCTCAAGTAGATGAATTGGACAAGATGGTAAAGTCTTTTTCTATAAAAATGAAGAAGATGAAGTTTGAAGGGAAGAAAGGGTATAAGAATGCCCCAAATGTTGATAACATAGGTAATTTCACAAGACCAATTAATACCCCTCAGATTCTCCCAAGAGAACCCAGAAGCAGAGATAGGGATAGTCAAAAATTGCAAACCCTTCTCCAAAATAACCTTGTTGTTGATGAGGAAAGGGAAGAGGAAGAGCTTGATCCTGAAATCCATTGTCTTGGAGACAACTCCCCATTTCCCCATTTGACCCAATCTTCATATGAGGAGTTCCTCATGGATGGCCAAATGAATGAACTGTGTAAAGGGGAGAAAACCAATGGTAGTTCCAATAAATACAACCTTAGGTCTAGGAAGAAAGAAGTGAAGTACAACATCTCTTATCATCCTTCCAGAGCAGAGAATATTGCTAAAGATGCAACAAACAACAACAATGAGAAGAAAACATAGAACCCCCCAACAGTAGCCAGAGGTCCTACCACAGAAGTGAAAGAAATTATAAATCCCCCCTCCTATTTGAACTTTGAGCATGAAATTCAAAAGATTAGGATTCATGTGCCTCTTTTAGAGTCGATTAATCACGAAGATTTCAAGAAATCCCTCTCTAAGATATTGTTGTCTAATCCATCTTTCCATTCCACAGACTCAGTAAACCTACAATATGAAAATCTAGCAGTTATTATAGGTCCCTTGATAGAAGACAAAGATGATTCATCCCCTCCCTTCTACATATCTCTGAACATACATGATAAGGTGTTGCATAGCTTTTTGATGGACTCAGGGGCATCTCATAATCTCATGTCCAAAACTGTCATGGACGAACTTGGATTATGAATCACAAAAGATTATCATGATTTATATTCAATTGATTCAAGGAAGGTACAATGTCTTGGTGTCATCAAATATCTCTTTGTGAGCTTGTTTTAACTGCCCATGAAAAGTGTCGTCATGGATATTGTGGTAGCTGATGTTCCCCCAAGTTTGGCATGTTATTGTCAATATCTTGGATAAAAAGACTTGGGGGAACATTGCAAATGTACCTCACATATGCTACCATTCCCTTGTTTGGGGGGGGACATAGAATACTATATAGAGAAGCTCAATTGGCCTACATTATCAATGATGAAGCAAATTCCACCAACCGTCCTATTTTTGCACTTGATACTGATTTGGGATCTAGCTTATTGCAGCTCACTGATGCTCCTGAGCCCCCTCTAAAAATAAAAAAGAAGTCCCTTACTCTTTGTGAAGATTCTCCTCCGATTACCTCTGTTTGGAAAATTTTCTTTCATGGAGCCTCTTTTAGAGAGGGTGTTGGTGCTAGAGTGGTCCTTGTTTCACCTGTTCAAGAAATTATATATTTGTCCTACAAGTTAGAATTTGAAAATACCAATAATGTGGCAGAATATGTAGCTCTTTTTTTAGGTCCGAGGGCTGCAAAAGACATGGGAATTCAAGAGATATCAATATTTGGGGATGTTGAGTTGATTGTCCATCAGATCAGAAATATTTATCAAGCCAAGCACCCTCAGCTCAGAAGTTACAGAAATGAAGTATGGGATCTATTGACAATTATTTCTTAGCTTTCAACATTTCATTTTCCCCAAGAGAAGAGAATTCCATGGCTGATTCTCTAGCGGTTTCTGCAAGTAATTTTAGAATCCCTCTACCACATAAACTCAGGTATGGCGTAGAAGTAAAATAAAGACCCTCTATAACTGACAATTTCAAGCTTTGGAAAGTGTTTGAGGATGATCATGAGATCAAAAGGTTCCTGGAGACCATTGATGAGTTTTCTGCATTACAAGTTGATCAAGATCCTGATGCTGAAATAAATCCTCATGATGATGCTTTTGTGAACAAAATTGCTAATCATCATATTCTCTAGTTGCCCAACAATCATAACCAAAAGGACTAGTTCCTTTGGAAAGACTATTTGACACAAATGTTGTGGTTGTAAAGGGTAAAGTTTCAAATGAGGACGTTGATGTAGCTGATTGAAATATTGGTACGGAGAAGGATCCTAAATTTGTCAAGTTGTCAAGAGTCTGTCAAAGAAACAAAGGACCGAGTATGTTGAGTTGTTAAGGAAATGCATTGATGTGTTTTCCTAGACATAAGAAGATCTTAGAAGATATGACACAAGTGTTATTGATCATAATATACCATTGAAAGAGGGGGCCAAACCATTTAGGCATAAATTAAGACAAATAAATACTATGTTGTTGCCTGTTATGGGAAGGGAGGTAAAGAAGTTGTTGAATGCTCAAATCATTGTCCCTTTGATATATTTTGAATGGGGGGCAACCTGGTCCCAGTAAGAAAGAAGAATGAAGAAGCCAGATTGTCTGTCGATTTCAAGAACCTCAACAAAATCTCTAAGAAGGACAATTATCCTTTGCAAATATGGAACACATATTGCAAATAGTGACATGTGCATCTAGGATGTCCATAATTGATGGATTTTCTGGCTATAATCAGATTTTTGTCCTACCTGAAGATAGGGAGAAGATGACCTTCACCACTCCTTGGGACACGTTCATGTATGCCAAAATGCCCTTTGGTTTGAGGAACACAAGAGAAACCTTTCAACGAGCCATGGACATCACCTTCACTAGAGAAAAGGATAAATTTGTGGTCATCTATCTAGATGGCATTACAGTCTTCTGTAGATATGATAAAAATCATTTTTATAATTAGATAAAGGTCTTCTTGAAATGCATATTTGAACCTCCATTTCAAGGTTATTAGTAGGCTAGTAGGGCACTATAACCAAGCTTGTTCCTCCCTCCATTAAAGTCTCAAGTATGTTGATAAATTGCAAGCGTATAAGGGGTATGGAGTGAATTATACACATTTCCATGGACATTTAAATTTCCACTTGTCCCTCAATTAAATTTGGTCGTTCATACTATATTTCATAATTGTGATGACCTGTAAACTATCCAATGTTTTGAAAATACCATCAATAAGGATCAAAACTTGTAATGTTGTAGGTATGCATATAGGTGTCATTTTGAAGTTGACCCAAGTGATTTTTCTTGTATGGATGATTGTTTTGGAACCTTTTTATTTGTTTGATATTGGTTAGTAATGTCTCATTATTTAGGAGGACTATTATTTCATGTTGCAGGGTGCTAACTCATGCTGCATGTTAATGTTGAATTCGTATTGTAATTGTACAATTCCTTTATAGTACACGTACAAGCCTAGGATATACTCATTTTGGACAAGAGTGTAGAGAATATAAATTTGCATGTTGTTTAGTATTGAGAAAGTATTTTATGACCCTTCTAATTCTTTGGATGATTTCTCATTAGTAATATGTTTTAGTGTGCCATATCATTAGTGCTCTATTTTAGGATCTTGTCATATGATCGACCTTTCTTCCTTGTGCCATATTTTAGGAATGTATAGATTTATTTTCTTATATGATTGTCTCATCCTATAGTACTTGTAATCTAGTAGTGAATGCATCATTGACATCTTTCCCATCCTAAGAGTATTTGGTAACAACATGAATACTATTTTGACTGAGAGGGATTTCTATTCAAATCCCACCTACTTGAGTCCACGACAGTAGTAGCCACACACACTTTCTTAGCACTGGAGAATTCCCCAAGAATGGGACATTGATCCAGGTGGATATCAGTGGCCACCCACCTTCTCCAACTGGCCCAAAACATGTTTTTGGCAATTTTGGCAATTTACTATTTTTAGCAGTTTTTAACTTATGGGGCCATTTTGAGTTTCTAAACGATGTTTTTTGAGAAAAATGGGAGCAACATGGATTGCAGATCGATGTTTCTCACCCATAAGTTGTATCTCCCGCATATATATTTCCAACGAGCTATCGAGCACCACAAACAAAGATCGTATGCAAAAGTTATGCCCCTCGGAAGTTGACGTATCAACTACCCCCATCGGGGCCCACAAACCTTTTGGATTTTCATCTTCCGTGGTTAGGGTTTTTTATTTTACTTATGTTAAAAAGGCCCTTAGAGCCTCATTGTAATAATCATCTTCTTGCGAATGCGAGTAGCCATCACAACTCTTGTCAGGGATAAGCTACCACCATTCTAGCGAGTCTTTCACTCTGTACTTTTACAGTCTTTGTACATTTATTTCATTAATAGAAATTGTGTATTACTATATATCTATGACTCTTTTTATATTTCCACTATATCTCTGTTATATTGTTGTCTCTCTTGCAATATCTCTGAATATTTCTATGTTATATCTCCACTTTCATTTCATGCTGAAAATAATTCGGATCAGTGGTATCAGAGCAAGCTACTCTTGATCATTTTTTAGTGCATGTCCTCGACAAGGTATGAGTATAGAAAGTTGTGTCTCGATATTGTCTCTCTTGAGGACAAGCGCTCTCGCACACCCAAGAAACCCTCAATGGTGGATGAAAAGAAAAACGACGAAGGAGACGATCCTATCGGTCTGTTGCTTGAGCAAGCTCTCACGCGACAGAGGGATGAAATGATGGAGAATTTTTCCCACATACTTGAACACCTCCCGATAGCATCAAGAACATCTTCATCAAGAGACCACTTTGGAGGCACATCACCTTTCAATGTACAGGTTAATTTTGATATTCTCGTATTTGAAGGTCAAATAGATGAAGATGCCCTAGATAAATGGTTAAATCTGCTAGAAGGTTATTTCTCTGTTCATAATTTTTTCGACAAGGAAAATATCACCTTCGCACTCCTTAAGGCTCTCCCCCATGTAAAACATTGGTGGGAAGCTTACCGGGAGTAGATTTCCACAGAGGAGTCTAGAATATATGGGGTCGATCCCAGTTGGGATTTTTTTGTGGATGTGGTAAAGGAACAATATTACCCTGTTGGCAACTATGAGGACCAGTACATGAGATGGACCACACTGTAGCAAGAGAGGGGACAAAAAGTTCTAGAGTTCACCAATACCTTCCATACCTTGTGCACCAAGCTAGGTATCAAAGACTCCGAATAACATTTGGTTTTGAAATACCGTGGGGCTCTACACAGATACATCCAGACTGAAATGGAGTTTTTGGACATCTCATCACTCAGTGTTGCCTATCAATATGTTGTTAAAATAGAGAAGAAATTTAAGCACCAGAACAAATGGGAGTTTGGGTCTGCAAATCCACAACAACCAAAGTATGACAAAGACATCCCTAACAAAGAGTCTCCCACAAACCAGTCCAAGCCACAGGAAAACAAGGGTCATAGGAAGACAAAGTAGGACAACGGAAAATGGTGTGATTTCCACAAAAGCCCTGGCACAACACTGATGAATGTCGTTCAAAACAGTCATTGGTGATTGATTCAGAATCTGATTCTGAAAATACTGGTAAAAGACAGATCATCGACGTAGACCCCACTGCTATTGTCGTGACCGTAGCAATTCAACCAGAAGAACCAACATATTTAGAAGAGGGGGAGTGCCTTTTTCATTCACAGATGTGGGTGAAGGGGACCCCACTGCATTTTATTATTGATAGTGGAAGCCAAAAGAACCTCATCTCAGCAAAGGTCGTCAAACAGTTGGGATTGTCGACTACACCACACCCGCAACCATACATCAACGGGTGGCTTCACCAAGGACGAGATCTTCGTGTCAGCCAGTAGTGTCAATTTTCATACAACATCCAACCCTTCAAGGATAAGGTATTATTTGATGTTGCCCCACTGTATGTCTATGATGTTCTCTTGGGCTAGCCATATATGTGGAAGTTCCACACTATTTATGAGTCTCGACCCCGTAGTGTCATTATTACTTTGGGGGGTCATCTCTATAGAATACCAGAGGTAGTTCTGACTATTATCCCACCTAAACAGTATCGCAAGGTAGTATCTCATACTACAAAATTCATCTTCTCCACAATTTGTTCAAAAGGGGAACAAAAGGATATTACAACCACTACAGCCTCAACCCAAGCACCTTCTATCCACTAGAAGTAGGTCGACAAGGTTGAAGCAAAGCACAAAGATTTCTTTTGCACACAGTCATCTCATGTAGCCAGACTGGTTAAAAAGGTCCAACCCTTCCAGCCACAGGTTTGTGATGACCTTCAACTAACCAAGTAGCGCGACGGTTCTAACAAGGCAAGCAACTCACCAAGATTCAGATTAAGCAATCGCTTTCCCCTCTCCCCAGGAAACTCAACACAATGGAGACCATTTCTTCCTAAGGAGGGAGGATTGATCCAGATGGATATTGGTGGCCACCCACCTTCTCCAACTGGCCCAAAACATGTTTTAGGCAATTTTGGTAATTTGCTATTTTTAGCAGTTTTTAACTTCTGGGGCCATTTTGAGGCCCTAAACGATGTTTTTTGAGAAAATGGGGAGCAACATGGATCATTGATCATGTTTCTCACCCAAAATTTGTAGTTCTCGGATATATCTTTCCAACGAGCTATCGAGCACCCCAAATGGAGATCGTATGCAAAAGTTATGCCCCTCAGAAGTTGACGCATGAACTACCCCCATCAGGGCCCACAAACCTTTTGGATTTTCATCTTCCAGGATTAGGGTTTTGGATTTTAATTATGTTAAAAATTCCCTTAGAGCCTCATTGTAATAATCATCTTCTTCCAAATGTGAGTAGCAGTGACATCTCTTCTCAGAGATAAGCTACCACCATTCTAGCGAGTCTTTCACTCTGTACTTTTACAGTCTCTCTACATTTATTTCATTAATAGAAATCCTATATTATTGTATATCTATTACTATTGTTATATTTCCACTATATCTTTGTTATATTGTTGTCTATCGTGCAATATCTCTGAATATTTTTGTGTTATATCTTCACTCTCATTTCGTGCTGAAAATAATTCGGATCAGACATGGAGGATAATGGTGATCCCAGATTTAAACAATTTCCTGAATAATGATAAGACCATGGTCTGGTCCCTTATTTTTGAGTATTTTTCTAGGGAAAATTCAAGGAACAAGGTGAGGTCATGTATATCATAATCCATCAGTTGCACCTTCTCCAGATATCATTTCAAATTCTCATCCTTGCTAACATGCACCCATAGGTTGAGGACCTCCTTTAGGTAAACTGATTATTGTAACTATAGAATGGGGGTTTTCTCCTTCCTCAATGTTTAGATTCATAGCCCATCATTCCCTTGACTTAATTGGTATTGTACATGGTGGCATTTTTCTCATGGTGGCTTTGTGTAGTACCATCATCCACAAATAATACATCATGAATCTCGTTAGAATCCCATCAATCACCAATTTATACAACTACCCTATTATCAAGTGATAATTCGTCACATGTACCACTAGCTTCCTTTGCCAACACTAATCACAATCCTTAGGTTCAAAAATTGAATTGGGGAGTGTTATCAAGTAATAATTCATCACATGTACCACTAGCTTCGTTCGCCAACACTAATCACAATCCTTAGGTGCTAAAATTGAAATGGGGAATTCAATGAGCTTTGCAAAGAAGTTAGATATGAATTCCACATGAAAGAGAGCTCCATCGGGTAGTTCATGAACTGTCCATGTATTTTAACTATTATGTATCAGGGAATGATCATTGGGCCCACATTTTACTTTCTTGGCTTTACTACCACTTCAAAATCGAACTCTTTGAATTGAAATAACCTTTAGCAGATTTGACCATCCATTTGAAAGTTATTACTAGGCTAGGAGGGAACTATAACCAAGCTTATTCTTCCCTCCACTAAAGCCTCAAGTATGTTGATAAATTGCAAGAGTATAAGGGGCATCGAGTGAGTTAAAGACATTTCCATGGACATTTCAATTTTTACTTGTCCCTCAATTCAATTTGGTTGTTCATACTATATTTCATAGTTGTGATAATCATGGGAGATATTCCAAAAGAATCCTCCTCACCCCTCCCCATTTTGGATCATTTGACCCTAATTCAAAATAGTACCCATGTTTCCCATGGCATCTACTTCATAGTTTAGGTGGTGAAGGACATGCTAAAAGGTTATTTGTTAAAAAATCGACAAGTATTCATTTTTTTTCTTTCTACTAGTATGTACAAGGTTTAGGATATAACTTTTGAGAGCTTCCTCATTTGTTAGATAATCACAATGGAATTTCCAATGACCACAATAATTTTCACCTATCTCGCATGGAACAACATGAGACAAAAAAAAATACATATATTAATCAATGGTTCAATTTTTACAAATCCAGATGGGTGCACTATTCATCATACCATAGAGAATGGGATATGTGAGTTTGCAGTTTGGTGACTGGTCGAGCCTCAGCGGTGAGAAGGGTACTCATCTCTTGGAAGGATAACAAAATATGATGCTTGGGCTGAACCTGGGAGTAACCTAACCCCCTTTTTTCCATTCCCTCAAGGCCCAAAGGGGGAATAAGCAGTACCACGAGGAACATCAAAGATATGAAAGGTAAAACCATAATCCTCCATTCCGTCAAGGCCCAAAGGGGAAACTCAAATAAGAACGAAGATGTAAATCAGAGAATGAATATATGGGAAGATCCCATATGATTTTTACCAGGTGGGAGGGACAAAATGCTCTCAGAAATCTCCTTGTTCTTTGGAAATCAGGCAAAGGGAATATTGTAGCTACCTAGTGCCCATACCAAAAAATCGGGGTGAATTAAACCATAAACCCCGATTTTACCAAATGGCAGGGCGAAGATGCTGTCAGAAATTTGCATACTTCTAGAAATTTGGCAAATGGAAGCTTGTCCCTCCAAATTTCAGGGGTGAAATATAAATTTTTTCCCTCTATCCCTACTAAAAATATGGCCTAACCCTGTACATGATTTTTCCCCTAAAATAAATTACGGGCTAATGATATAAGTTTAAAAAATCATTAAAATACAAAAAAATCACCCAATAAAAAATTGGAGGCCCCTTAATTTCACCCATGAGTGAAATTTTTCCCCTAAAATCATCTATGAGTATGACCCTACCACGTCAACAATATGACTCTTCCACGTTAGCAGTATGACCCTACCACATCAACACTGTATGGACTATACAGTTAGCAATTTTTTTCTTGTTTGGAAAAGTGGACAGAATGTGATATCTCTCGCATACCACATTTGTTTCAACATGTTCAAGTTGCATTGGGATCATGAGGATGATGCATACGAATGAGTCTGTTTTGAATCAATTCTAGGCACTTTAATTTTTGAGCATATTTTCATCCCCTGAATCATGTATGATTATATGTTATTTTTAAAATTATTCATTTAATATGTGTTTTATTTGTTTTTTTAATGTTCTAGTATCCTAATAGTATGAATGGAAACATACTTAATATTATGGGAATACCATAGTAACACTTGGCAATAACATAGTAATGTTCATTGATTAAAATTCAATAAAAAATTATATTTGGATGTGTTGTCATAGAACTATGTTGCAAGATATTACTACAATTTTTCAAAAACACGAGACCATTATGATGTAGCTATATAGATATTGGATGAGAATGTTATGCAAATTTGAATATGACTGAAAAACATTTACCATATAAATATAGGGGATTTTGAATTTTTTGGAAAAGTTTCCATTATTGTTTGGAAACAAAGATACACAAATGCAATAGAAAATTATTATTTTACAAAAAAATCACATGTATAGAAGGAATATAAAAGTAAATATAATTTTTTTTGTAAACAAAAAAGATTGCATTACCTTACGGTATTAAAAAAAGAGACACATGTCTGAAAATACATCAAGACTCGCCACTTGTTCTGCCACATGCATCGAAACTAGAACATGTGGTCGGCATTGTTCAAGGAACAACGTGTAAACCAGAATTTGTTTTCAATAGGATGCATTTTAGCTAAAACGAGAAATATAACAGTAAAGAAACTAGATGTGAGGTAGACCCAAGCGTCCTTCATGACGAACTGTGAAGGCCAATGGATGACAACATGTTTGGAAATGGCTCTTTTCCAGATTGTTTGACAGGGAGTTGAAAAAAATACCCAAGCACTTGTTGAGGATGTGCTGGTTGTGAAACTACTCAATCAAGTCTTTTCTCATCTTGAAAATCAACACCAAATGGTCATCTGTGAGCCTACAGGAGCTAGGTGAGTTATGGAAACCCAAATCTGGATGATCTTGTGTTTTTGTGTGTATCTCCCATTGGTTTTCGTCCTTGCTCCATTTGTCGCCCCACTTTATGCCTAGGTCTTCATCATTGGGGTTTGTGTCATTCTTGTAGTTATCCTACATCAATGGAGGGAATTACTCCTCTACCATACAACCTCCCATGGCTGGCGCAAGAGAATTTAAAGGGATATCAGTGCCTCTTGGTGTCTTCTTCTCCATGGTGTTCTCCTCCCAGTTAGGAGGAATCTCCTCCTCCACTATGCATTCCCCATAGTTTAGCTCTGGGTTAGACGAGTGAAACTCAAGTTGGGCATCATCGCAATAGTTTTGGCTAGAGTTAGGAGAGAGAGAAGAGCTTCTTCCTCGATTGGGAAAGAGAGAGGGAGTTCATGTGCGTCAACTCCTTCCTAATTGGTTGTAGTAGGCCGGTCAATGCTTGGATTTGCCTCTCTCATGGGGCATCGCGAAGTTGAGCTCATGGGGAGAAGAATTAACAGAGGAAATGTAGGAAATGTTGGTCATGGATGGAAGGAAGATAATAGAGGACCGGAGTGCTCAGAGCATAAGAGCAGGGGGCGAATGAAAAAATGATGACAAACTCTCGAGATAATTGCCACATCAAGGAATCACCTATGTGATGATGAGGGAAGTGATAGTTTTGGGAGCCATGAATGTTGAGGTGATGCCACCTTAGTGCATCATAGCAGTACCCGAGAGTCAAGCTCGGATCACCATTAAACCTTCCAAACTGCCCCAAGAGAGTAATCTCTGGCTAGAGTGAATGTTATGCATTGTGAATGGGCGGTGGAGGAGGCTAGTGGCGAGGGGATTTACCTTCACTCGTCACCAATGTTCCATGTAACATGTGCTCACCAGGTGTCACCCCATTCGGGGGAATATAAAAGTAAATATCAACATTCAAACTTTTTACATTTTTAATTATTAATAATTATTGTCAAACATTTTTCCTCACAGGTACAAAAGTGTTTTGCACCTAGGTTGGTGTGAAGCTAAGCTATTTTACTATGCATGAAAAATTCTCATTGTCAATTTACACTTAGGTAGGTTTGAAGTTAGTTTGTTTTACCATGCATGAAAAATCTTTATTCTAAATTTGATGTTATTATCATATCACAACTATAGCTAACCTAAGGGTGTGATCCCAAAACCTTTTATTTGCAACTCTCAACCCTTAGTCACTAAAGATGAACCTAGAAATGTGTCACCTAAACCTTTTATTTACAATTTTACAATACCTAATCAATAAAACTAACTGAGTAAATGAAAAAACTTTTAATGTAAATCCATCTTAACATTTTATCATGATAAAGTATTTCTTACTACTAAGTATAAATTGAAAACTAAAATGAACGTGTGCAAACAAATATAACAAAATATATATTCTACATTTAAAAATTAATAAAATTACTTCACTATTTAAACATTAATGAAATTGAAAAATCCTTAAAGTGGGAAAAAATGTTTATATGTAGAGAAAGTTTACAATTCTAGTAAAATCATTTTAACCTTGTGTGACGATGTTTTGATATACACCAAGAATGCTAAAAGTTGTTTATTGTTTTTAGGTTTAGTCGTTAGGGTTTGCTGACAATCCCAAACCGTAAGAGAATATTAAAAAATATTAAAATGATGCTAAAAAATTATTATCCATCAACCGAAAGTACACAATTACTTTAGTTTTAATCATTCACACTGCTAAAAAAGAATAAACATATCAAGTAAAATAATATAATTATATAAAAAATAGATTTGAAGATAAGTCAGCGTATACCTAAATATTGTGAGAATTTAAAACACGTCAGAAATATGGCACAATTGATGTCTGGTTGTTGGATGCAAGATAACAGCAAACCAGATGGAGAGGTGGACATCGTTGAATCTTTGGCATCTCTCTTTTATGTATTCCATAGCCAAATGACAGCTAAACATGACCAGGTTTGTTTTATTCCACGACGGTTCTTTGCAATATAGATGCATTCAGGAAGATAAACATGACCACGTTGTCTTATTCCACGACAGTTCTTTGCAATATAGAGGCATTCAGGAACTACAATGACGCTGTCTATGCAACAAACAGAAATGTGATATTGCCAAGATTGAGAAGACCATTGACTAAGAATGTAAACAACCCCTAAAATAGGAGGAGGATTCTAGTTTTAGAACTTGTTTAATTAACGCCAAAAAAACAAAATCCATTGCATAGAAATTCTCTGAAAAGCACACATTCATCCATTCCTCTTCCTTGTAGAGATCTGCAAGCCAGAGCCTCAGTTGTTTAATACAAAGGATTACATTGTAGACGTAACTGATGTCTTTCAGGAGGAATCCAAACCTCAAGAGTCCGAGATCTATGAAGACTTTAGGGAACAAGATTAAAGACTTTGGATTTCATTTCAAGGTGAAAAACAGCTTTTGGAAAAGGAGAAAAGACTACGGGGTTCTAAGTATAGATTCTCCTAAGGCAGGGTATTGGGAAAGAAAAGGTAGGCGCCGTTACAGAGATCATGAATTCCCGAAAGGATGTTTTGCTGTGTATGTTGGCGAAGAAAGGAGAAGATTTGTGATTCCTGTTATCTACTTATCCCATCCGATTTTCCGTATGCTGTTGGATAAAGCCCGCGAAGAATATGGTTTCAAGCAGAGGGAAGGATTAATGCTTCCCTTCGATGTCGAGGCGTTTGAGCAGTCTCTGTGGCTGATTAGGCGCAGTCGGTCGGCCTCTGGACAATTCAACCTTGAGAAGCTGGTGAACAAATTCCTTCTCAAGCCATCCCTCACTCCGTAAGAATGAATAATTTTAAATATCTGCGCTAACTGAACAATCCAATCTGTTGTAAATTATAAACTTGTAATTGTGGAGAACAGAAATTATTACTGCTTAAATGCTGCAATGAACAGACATTTCTATGCGGCTCAAAAATACGTGTCTGAGGAAAGCACAGTACACGTTTCCAGTTGCTCTACTCATCCTTTCCATGTTATAAGATTAGGGTTTGCAGTTGTTTTAATGACATTTTGTGTTGACCAACGATCTCTGAGATGTCTACTCTGAAATAAATTAATGTGCTAACGTTATCAGATATTCGTTGTGCTTACCAAATATCAAATGATTTCAATGAATACGGTCTACTTTTCATTTCGGTAGATTTGAAAGATCTGCAACTGTGGACAAGGAGAGAATGCAGTGGTTTAGGTGGTGAGTAAATTGAGACTTTTTTTTTCTAACAATTATAAAGTTGTCTAGCAAGACAATTGCTTTTACATAAAAAAAAATAAAATAAAATAAAATATTTTCACTTCTATTCTATTATTTTAGTTGAGATGGTTCGTTGGTGTCTTCATTGACCATGGTAATAGTGGTTAAATTTGACCTTAATGTTTTTCATTTAAATTTAGTTTTTTTCTTATTTGTCTACTTAATTCTTAAAACTTTTAAATTTCATTTAAGTTTAGTTTTTTTATTATTTGTATACTTAATTCTTAAAACTATCAAATTAATGTTAGTTTTTTCTTTATTTCTCTACTTAATTTTTAAAACCTTTAAATTAATGTATTGAGTGAAATTTCTATGTATAAGTCATTGAACAATATTGGAAAGTTGGTTGGAGGTTGGAGTATTAATGAGTGAACTAAGATGATAAACTTGTAATGTGATTAAATCACAAAAAAACACCTCCTTAATTATCTTTGAAGAGTTATTATTCCACTTCAAATGACATAGAAATCATTATGATCATTGAAGATACCCTTCATTAGATTTATTTGTGAACTTTTAAACCTCTTCTAATATCTTTGAAGAGTTATTATTGCACTTTAAATGACATAGAAATCATGATCATTGAAGATATCCTTCATTAAATGTATTTGTGGACTTTTAAACTTCAATATATTGCATGTCCCATTAAAAGTGTAAAAATGGACAATATACACAACACAAATGAAAATACAATCCACTATACAAAAAGATAAGTGCAGCTTGTATGTGCCTGTCAAATTTTAATAAATATCAACTTACAACAATATACACAACTCAAATGAAAATACAATCCACTATACAACTGTCAAAAAGATGCGTACAACCTGCATGTGCATGTCAAATTTTAATAAATATCAACTTGCAGCGTGCATGTACATGCCAAATTTTAATAAATATCAGCTTACACTTTTGCCAAAGCAAAGCTTATAATCTAAGGGAAGAATTTTAAAAAGATGTTAAATAAAAAATATCTTAAATATTTAATTTTTTTATTTTGCAATCAGATATTTTATATAAATTTTTACAATTTAATAATAATGTACTAATATTTTACAATTTGATAATAATAATAATATATTAATTTTTTTTAGTAATAATTTTATATCAAATAAAAAATAACTTTATATTTATAATAAAAATTAATAAAAGATATATAATTTATAATATTTAAAATATTTAAAAAAACAATAAAAATATAAATATAAAAAAACCCTATCATACAAAAATTGTCATTCAAATTTATACCTTGTAAACAGATGCGATCAGTGTTAGCGTTGCATGAAAACCTAAAGTTAGCGGTGGTGCAACAGATTGTGTCAGCCTTGCATAGTTCTGAATACACGATAGAACGGAAAGGGACTAGGTTAAAAAATCTTTTCAATATATTCTAAAATATTTTAAGAAATTTTAAGTATGACTAAAGTTTTATCTTCATTTAAATACATCAGGTATATGGTTGAATGATATTTAATAAAAAAAAAGTTAAAGAATTTTTTCAATATATTTTAAAATAATTTAAGAAATTTTAAGTATGAGTAAAGTTTAATCTTCATTTAAATACATCAGGTGTATGATTGAATGATATTTTAAAAAAGGGTGTATGGTTGAATGATATTTAGAAAAAAAAGTTTTGATTTTTTGTGTTGTTAAATTTTTATTATAACAAAGAAGTTTGTTAGAAGTTTGTTATTTTTAGTAAAACAAAATTGAAAGAGTTGGATTCTCATTAAATACATCAATAATGTTTTCCATGAAGATATGGCAATCAAATTCGATAGTAGTAATTTCTCATTCTTTTGGTCAAGGTTCAAATTCCATTCATCAAGTATAGCCAATAATAATAATAATAATCTAACGATTTGACTCGTAAAGTCTACGAAGGTATACATACCCTACCCCCCTCTGGATTTGAGCCTGTGATCTCTTAACACATGTTCTTAACCATTAGGCCCACTTGACTAAATAATTTCTCTCTCCTTTGGTACAATCAAATTCAATAGTAGTAATTTCTCATTCCAATGATCAAGGTTCAAATCTGGTATATCTAATACATTTGACTAAATAATTTCTCTAACCTTTGGTACAAAGGTTCATATTTCATGGATTTTATATAATAGTTTGAAAATATCCATTTTTTCATGTTACTCTACTATTTTGAGGTAGTATCCATGGTGATGCTTGAAGACAAATTGAACTTATGTAAACCAAAATGAATCCATATTTTCCTTAATTAATGCCTTGGATCTAAGCATCACAAACCAAAGTGAGTCCATGCTACATAGGGAGACTATCTTTCTATATTTTCAATGCTTTAATAAAAATAAAATCACTAATTAATTGTGACATATGAAATATATGATAACAGAAAATCCAGATAGTGGAACATGAATATTTACCCTCAAAACCCATATAGAGAAGCCAACAACCCATGAAAGACTAATGCTTTATTTTCTTATATTATACAAGTTACAATATAAATAACAAAGTTGTCCAACCTTATTGTGAATCTATGAGACACTCGAGTCTTCTATTGTAATGCCCTAGTCTTCTATTGTAATACCCTAGTTTAATAATGTATTATGTTTATTCATGAAATGATGGAGTGCCTATAAAACTGAAAGGGGTCGGAGTGCCTAGGAAATGTAATACTTTGAGCATTGTTAATAATAAAATACATTGTTGGTAGAGAGACGAATAAGGACAAGAGTTATAAGGGGCAATGATTCCATCATAGAGGAGGGAAGCTGAGGGGTTAAGACATTATAGTTTTTAGTTATATTTATTTACCCACTTTTGAATGTTAGAGTGAAGAGGGGATTACATGAGCTTCTTGAGAGAAGGCCACACTATGCTTTTGATATTTAAACTAAGTTCTTAATTTCCTTCGGGGTTGGTCATTCATTCTCACTGAAATCATTTTTGGGATTCGTTCCTCTATGGTTCATTCTTCTTGTTCATTCTTCTATTTGCATGGGAAAGAAAAATGAATTGTTAAAGGTAAGCAGCCATGGTTGGTCGGTTGTAGAAATTTTTGGTGCAATCTAGCATTGAATTGATACTTGCATGCCTAAGATGCATTGACATATTGACAAACATTGTTCACAATTGTGAATCCTAAGAGTTCTATCAATGAGATTTCCTAACCAAAAGCATTGGAGCCCTAGAAAGCGGTCGAGATCCTGAGGAACTGGGTGTAAATGAAGGGGGTTCATTTTCTTTGGGTGGTGCAGGTTGAAGGGAAGAGAGATGGTAAATTGGACTTTTGTTGTGTGTTAGAGAAACCCGTGAGATCCTGATTGCTTAATGTATGGGAAGTTGAGTGTTGGTTTGAGACCCATCAATATGGATTCATAGCCCTGGCTTGGGGTTGAATTTTTGTTGAGACTTGGAAAAAAAATGTCTAAGGTTGGGTGGAAAGTCCTTGGTCTGCGACCAGTTGGTGATTGGTTTTACAAAGGATAAGTGCTCTCTTTCATGTGTTTCTCTACTTGTATATCTATTTCCGCATTGTATTAATTATTATCTATGATTAATGTATTTATAATGTTCCATCATGGTGGTTATCGCCCTCCATGGCATATGGTTCATTTCATTTATGGTGAAACATGAATCTTGATTATTGCATGTTTTCCTTTCATGCTTTTTTGTTAATGGTATTATAAATTAAAAATTAGTCCAAGAAGTGTGCTCTTGAAGTAGTGTAGCTAGGCCTGGTGGTTGGGTAGGTGACAAAGTGGTATCAAAGTTGTAGGTGTATAGAAATAGATCTTCCAGGGCCTCCTACTTGACAGGAAATAAGTTCTTTAGAGGAGGGATTTCTTTTGAATGAAAAATTTCCCAGTGCTCATAGTGAGAAGTTGGCCTTTTCTTTTCAGACTTATTAAAATATCGTCATGGATTTCTATGGTAGTTGTAAACCCCTACATGCTTGTGTCGATCAACACATTGACACCAAGTTCATTTTTAAGATTTTTGGGTGTAAACTTGGTATAAGAGATACAAATACAATTTCATCATTGCAACAAGGGTATGTGTTCTTATGGACATTATTAATGATACTATGTGAGTTGATCTAGGTGGATATTGGTGGCCACTCACCTATTCCAACTGGCTCCTCTTGTCAATTTTTAGTTCAAAAGGTTCTCATGTACTTCTTTGTAATTGTGTGTTATACACTTATGGGGTTGTTTGAATCCCTACACATCTTCCCGATGGACACTAGTGGCCGCCCACCTAAGTCCAAATAGATTATTTTGGAAGTTTTCATGTCAGCATAACTTTTTGTACTTATAAGGCCATTTTGAGGCCCTAAATAGTGTTTTTTTTTAGTGCCACAGTCAAACTATAGACAGAGTGAGATTTGGATGGAATAATGCATAGTTCTCGAAACTATCTTTCCAACGAGCTATCACAAGCCTAAAATGAATATTGTATGCAAACGTTATGACCTCGGAAAGTTAATGTACTAACTTACCCAAATGGGGCCCACATGAATTTTGGCGTTTCATCTCCTAGGGTTAGGTTTTTGGATTTATAAGGTTTTCGAATTCATGTTTATAATAAAAAGGATTTTAGAGCCTCATTGTAATCATCTTCTTGTGAATGAGTGTAGCCATCACATCTCTTCTCAGAGATAAATCTGCAACCATTGTACTGAGTCGTGCACTCTATATTTTTATAGTCTCTTTACAATTCTTTCATTAATAGAATTCAAGTATTGTTGTATATTTTTGTTTATGGCTATTTTCATGAGTATTTTATTGTAATTTCTCTTTCATTTCATTCCTAAAATAATCCAGATCAATGGTATTAGAGTAGGCTCCTATTGATTGTTTTCAGTGCATGTCCTCGACGAGCTCTGAGTATATCTTGTTGGGTCTCGATCTTGTTTCTCTTGACGAGAATCACTCTCGCACACCCAAGAAACCCTCGATGGTGGCAGAAAATAAAAACGAAAGAGTAGAATATTTTATTAACATGTTGCTTGAGCAAGCTCTCGCGTGACAGAGGGACAAAATGATCGAGAATTTTGCGCACATCCTGTTATCACACAAACTTGTATGAGTCTTGTGGGTTGGTAGTTTCTACCTCAATCTGTAGTTATTCCTTTCCTTTCTCCTTTTCACTGAATAAAGCTTAAGTATTGCCCTTTCCGACTCGTAATTTTCTTTATGTTTGTCCTCTATCGTTTGAGAAACCTTTTGTTTTGTGTAATCCTTTCTGAGAAGTCTCGGCCCTAAGATTTTTTTCTCTCTCGGTTAATCACTGCCCTCTCTCCCTTTTTCATTGATCTGTTTTCTTTCCCAATCCCTCAGCCCATCGTCCAAGCATTTATTAACGCAGGCTGTAGTAGTGAGCACAAGCACACCACTTAGAGTGGTCTGATATGGAATCAAATCAAGCGAGCAAGTAGGTTCAGTTTGGTGAAGGAATTTTTGTTTCGAAGTTCAAAGATCGATGATGAATAATAGTCGCGGGAATAGAGAGCTCAGAATGTTGTTGAAGTTATTTGTAAAAGGTCTAAACCCCCGAAATCTGAAATCAACAGGAGCCATCTGACCCAACAGGACATGTGGCACCCGATCTAAATCATGGATAAAGTCATTTTGGGAAAGTTGTAGTGAGGAACGTGCATATTTCATGAGTCCCATAATTTCAAATTCTCGAAGTCCAAAAATGTTGATATCCATCTCGGTCATCTAGTTTGAAGGGACGCGTGGCACCTGATTTGAGAAATTGCGATTTCGCGACTCAGAGGCTTAAGCATGGAGCACAACATAGACTCGCGAAATGCGAAATCATAAAACGCCTGGGAGTTGGGCCCATGATCATAGCCCGTGGTTATATGTGAAACAAATACATAAATAGGGGTAAGTGCCTATTGAGCGGTGGACAGATGAGGTTTTCGAGCAAGTATCCAGGTTGTTAAATTACAAGCAAATCTGACCGTCAATCTGGATGGGCTATTTCGTGGATTCGAGCATCGAGATATTTTGAATCAACTGGAGTGAAGACTAATGAAATGAGAAATTCAGAGTTTCACATAGGAGCCCCACGTCATGGCCTGAGTTCGCATGAAGTGATGGAGAGGAGTCGTGCCAAGAGCCGAGAGCGCCCGTATTATTCGCAAAGGAAGATCTACGTGGTATTGAGTTGTCGGGATTGACTTGAAGGAGTCGTGAATGCTTCCTGGAGAATTCATGGTTGTCAGGCTTCATCCCAATCCTAATAAAGGTAGTTAATGGAAATGGGGGAGGTGGTTGAAACCTCATTTCACCCCATGAATGGAAAGCTTGGAAAATCTAGTCGTGGACACAGATTGTCAGCACAAATTTCTCATGTCAGTATATTTTTCTGCAAATCCCATACCGATCTGATCTTGCGTCTGAAAAAAGAATGCAAGTGCAGACTGGAAAAAGAAGATGCAGACATCGAGCCTTGAATATAATGACCAAAGCACGCCTCTGGTGGGAGTGAGTTGTTCTAAGTATAAATAGTTAGTTTTGATATTTTGTTATGGTCGATGGTTGAGCTATGATCCTGATTTGTAAAGTTTTAATGAAGCCCTTGGTTCTCTGGTTATGTGTTTCCATTTGAGACTTCTTGTTTAATGACAATCAACTTTATTTTCATCTCTTTTTCTTCTGATACTGAAGACTAGGGAATGGATGATCCAGTCGAGTTTTGATAACTGTATTGTAATGTATTTTTTATTGTAGTATTGTTATGGCATTTTCAGTTTCCTGAAGTTTTGGATTCAAGAGGATATTGTGTTTGAATATTTTCCTCCTTAGGTTGCTGGAAGACCGGATGTCCATAGCAAAACTCTACATTTTATCCTCAAGTTCTTCATCCTACTCACCCTTACTACAAGTTACTGACTAAAGTTAGATCAATACCTCATCTACATGTGCATACTAGCCCAGTTTTCCAAGTTAAAGGAATATTATCCTGAGTCTGTGTCCATTAGACCCCCCTTTAAATTTATTCATTGTGACATAAAAATGAATATTAAAACACCCCCTTAATGGCCTTACCTTTTCCACAATCCAGAGGTGACTTCTAGTGCTAACATTTCTAGCGCCATTGTCGAGGATGAATTGAATATTTTCCCTAGGATAGAACGAAAACAAGCTTCTGATTCTGAAGGTGCATCAGATATCAAAACCATTGAATATTGCATTTTTTCACCCGACGACTCCATTGAGGCAAATCCACTGTTTCAGTTGTGGCTTTCAGAGGCAGACACACGAGGTCTGTTCCATAGCTTCCTTTAGTGACACCTGAAGCTGATTAAGAGAAAAATATCAGAAGAGAAAAGACCCTTCAGGAGGGTACTTCTACTGTTGAACTAGACGATTCTGGTAATTTTCGTTATTCTCTTATAGAAACTCCAGTAGTTGTTTCTCATTTTCCTATTACGCCATTTTTTGGAGAGTCTAGAAGTTTAAATTTTGTGAGTTTTCTTGTTGATTTCCCCTCTCCTAGTTTCACTACTCCTCCTCCTATTAGAGTTGTTTCTTTTACAAAAAGGGAAACCTTTGTTCCCTCAATCCCTGTAGCTTTTTCTCCAAATCCTCTGTTGTTTCCTTTTCCACCTCGAAGCTCACTTCCAGTATCCCCTGTTCAAACCTCTTCTCCTCCTAGTTCTCCTCCAAATATCATCCCTATGGTAGGTACCAATCCCCCTAGAAATAGACTGGATTCCATAGCGGCTGCTAGATATGACCCCTAGTCTTACCTCAACCCATGAATTCTCTCTGTGCTGGAGATTACCTAAAATACAGGCCCAAATTTATAGGAGAAGAAGACATAATTGTTGAAGAGCACCTTGTTGCCTTCTACAGTTATGCGAAAAATCTAAATATTGATAATGAGGATGTGTGGATGAGAGTCTTTGTCCAGATCCTTGATGGTGAGGCTAGGAAATCGTTTAGGGGATTGAACCTTGGATATATTGTTGGGATTGAGGCTTTAGATGATTCCTTTTTGAGACATTGGGGGGATAAAAAGAACTTTATGTATTATATCACAGAATTCGAGTCCTTAAAGAGAAAATAGGGAGAATCTGTCTCCAAATTTTCCAAAAGATTCAAGAAAATATACAATAAGATTCCTGTTGAGATAACACCTATAGAAGCCTCTGCCAAAATTACTTATACTAGTGATTATGACCCTGATTTCTGCCTCATGTTAAGAGAAGGAAGAGCTACCTCCTTGGCTCATATGCAAGATGTAGCCTTGGAAGTAGAATCCAATGTGTTGGTAGTTGATAGACTTAGAAATAAAACTAACAGAGACAGAGGAAGGGGAAGATATGAAGCCTCAATCTCTAGATCTTTTCTTCCTCACCATCAAGTAGATGAATTGACCAAGATGGTAAATTCCATGTCTATAGAAATGAAGAAGATGAATTTTGAAGGGAAGAAAGGGTATAAGAATGCCCCAAATGCTGATGATAGAGGAAATTTCACAAGACCAATTAATACCACTCAGATTCTCCCAAAAGAACCCAAAATCAGAGATAGGGATGGTCAAAAGTTGCAAACCCCTCTCCAAAATAACCTTGTTTTTGATGAGGAAAGGGAAGAGGAAGATCTTGATCCTGAAATCCATTTTCTTGGAGACACCTCCCCATTTCCCCATTTGACCCAATATGCATATGAGGAGTTCTTCATAGACGACCAAATAAATGAACTGAGAAAAGGGGAGAAGATCATTGGTAGTTCCAATAAATACAGCCTCAGGTCTAGGAAGAAAGAAGTGAAGTACGACATCTCTTATCAACCTTCCAGAGCAGAGAAGCCTGCTAAAGACGCAACAAACAACAGGAAGGAGAAGAAAACACAGAACCCCCCACGAGTAACCAAAGGTCCTGCCGCAGAAGTGAAAGAAATTATAAAGACGCCCTCCTATTCTTGTGCACCTTTCAGAGTTGGTTAATAAAAAAGGTTTCAAGAAATCCCTCTCTAAGATGTTGCAGTATGAGCCATCTTGCCATTCCACAGACTCAGTAAACCTTCGATATGAAAATCTAGCAGTTATTATAGGTCCCTTGATAGAAGAAAAAGATTATTCATCCCCTCCCTTCTACACATTTCTGAACATACATGATAAGGTGCTACATAATGTTTTGATGGACTTAGGGGCATCTCATAATCTCATGCCCAAAACTATCATGGACAAACTTGGATTATAAATTAGAAAATCTTATCATGATTTATATCTGTTTGATTCAAGGAAGGTACAGTGTCTTGGTGTCATCAAAGATCTCATTGTGAGCTTGTTTCAGCTGCCCATGAAAAGTGTGGTCATGGATATTTTTGTAGCTGATGTTCCCCCCAAGTTTTGCATGCTATTGTCAAGATCTTGGATAAAAAGACTTGGGGGAACATTGCAAATGGACCTCCCATATGCTACCATTCACGTGTTTGGGGGGGAAGATAGAATACTATACATAGAAGCTCATTTGGCCTACATTTTCAGTGATGAAGTAGACTCCAACAACCATCCTATTTTTTCACTTGATAGTGATTTGGGATCCAACTTATTGCAGCTCACTGATTCTCTTGATCCCCCACTAAAAATTAGAAATAAGTCCCTTACTCTCTGTGAATATTCTCCTCTGATTACCTCTGTTTGGAAAATGTTCTTTGATGGAGCCTCTTCCAGAGAGGGTTTTGGCACTAGAGTGGTCCTTGTTTCACCTGTTCAAGAAATTATATCTCTCTCCTACAAGTTAGAATTTGAAACTACCAATAATGTGGTAGAATATGTATCTCTTGTTTTGGGTCTGAGGGCTACAAAAGACACGGGGATTCAAGAGATATCAATATCTGGGGATGTTGAGTTGATTTTCCATCAGATCATAAATATTTATCAAGCCAATCACCCTCGACTCAAAATCTATAGAAATGAAGTATGGGATCTAGTTGACAGTTTTTTATTAGCTTTCAAAATTTCATTTGTCCCGAGAGAAGAGAATTCCATGGCCGATTCTCTAGCGGTTTCTACAAGTAATTTCGGAATCCCTCTACAACTTAAACTTAGGTATGATGTATAAGTAAAATACAGACCCTCTATACCTGACAATTTCAAGCATTGGAAAGTGTTTGAGCATGATCATGAGATCAAAAGGTTCCTGGAGACCATTGATTAGTTTTCTGCATTACAAGTTAATCAAGATCCTGATGCTGAAATAAATCCTCATGATGATTATTTTCTGAACAAAATTTCTAATCATCATATTGTCTACCTGCCCAACAATCATATCCCAAAAGGACTAGTTCCTTTGGAAAGACTATTTGACACAAATGATGTGGATGTAAAGGGTAAAATTTCAAATGAGGATGTCGATGTAGCTGATTGAAATATTGGTACGGAGAAGGATCCTAAATTCATCAAGTTGTCAAGAGTCTGTCAAAGAAACAAAGGACCAAGTATGTTGAGTTGTTAAGGGAATTCGCTGATGTGTTTTCCTAGACATACAAAGATCTCAGAACATACGACACAAGTGTTATTGATCATAATGTCCCATTAAAAGAGGAGGTCAAACCATTTAGGCAGAAATTAAGACAAATAAATACTATGTTGTTGCATGTTATGGAAAGGGAGGTAAAGAAGTTGTTGAACGCCCAAATCATTGTCCCTTTGATATATTTTGAATGGGGGAGAAACCTGGTCCTAGTAAGAAAGAAGAATGGAGAAGACATATTGTGTGTCAATTTCTGGAAGCTAAACAAAATCTCTAAGAAGGACATTTATCCTTTGCCAAATATGGAACACATATTGCAAAGTGTGACATGTGCATCTAGGATGTCCATGATTGATGGATTTTCTGGCTATAATCAGATTTTTGTCCTACCTGAAGACAGGGAGAAGATTACCCTCACCACTCCTTGGGGCACGTTCGTGTATGCCAAAATTCCCTTTGGTTTGATGAACACAGGAGCAACCTTTCAATGAGCCATGGACACCACCTTCACTGGAGAAAAGGATAAATTTGTGGTCATCTATCTAGATGGCATTACAATATTATCTAGATATGAAAAAGAGCATTGCTATCATTTGAGAAAGGTCTTCTTGAAATGCATATTTGACCCTCCATTTGAAAGTTATTAGTAGGCTAGGAGGGCACTATAACCAATCTTGTTCCTCCCTCCATTAAAGTCTCAAGTATGTTGATAAGTTTCAAGAGTATAACGGGCATGGAGTGACTTAAACACATTTCCATGGGCATTTAAATTTCCACTTGTCCCTCAATTCAATTTGGTTGTTCATACTATATTTCATAATTGTGATGACCTATAAACTATCCAATGTTTTGAAACTACCATCAATAAGGATCGAAACTTGTAATCTTCTAGGTATGCCTATAGGTGTCATTTTGAAGTTGACCCAAGTGATTTTTCTTGTATGGATGACTATTTTGGCACATTTTTGTTTGTTTGATCTTGTTGGTAATTTTTCATTAGTTAGGAGGAATATTATGTCATGTTGTAGGGTGCTAACTCAGGGTGCATGTTAATGTTGAATTCGTATTGTATTTGTACAATTACTTTTATGTACTCGTACAAGCCTAGGATATACTCATTTTGGACAAGAGAGTAGGGAATATAAATTCACATGTTGCAGACTATTGAGAAATTATTTTATGACCCTTCTAATGCTTTGGATGATTGCTCATTAGTAATCTATTTTGATGTGCCATATCATTAGTTCTCTATTGTAGTATCTTGTCATATCCCCAACCTTTATTCTTTGTGCCATATTTTAGGAATGGATAGATATTTTTTCTTATATGACTGTCTCATCCTATAGTACCTGGAATCTAGTACTGAATGCATCATTGACATCTTTCCCATCCTAGGACTATTTGGTAACAACATGAATACTATTTTCACTGAGAGGGATTTCTAGTCAAATACCACCTACTTGAGTGCACGACAATAGTAGCCACACTCACTTTCTTATCATTGGAGAATTCCCCAAGCATGCGACATGTAGAATAATGGCAGTCCCATATTTAAACAATCGCTTGAATAATGATAATAGCATGGTCTGGTCCCTTAGTTTTGAGTATTTTTCTAGGGAAAATTCAAGGAACAAGATGAGGTCATGTATATCATAATCCATCAGTTGCACCTTCTCCACATATCATTTCAAATGCTCATCCTTGCTAACATGCACCCATAGGTTGAGTACCTCCTCTAGGTAAACTGGTTATTGTACCTATAGAATGGGGGTGTTCTCCTTCCTCAACATTTAGATTCATAGACCATCATGCCCTCGACTTAATTGGTATTGTACATGGTGGATTTGTGTAATACCATCATCCAAAAATAATACATCATGAATCTCCTTAGAATTCCATCCATCACCAATTTATACAATTGACCTATTATCAAATGATAATTCATCACATGTACCACTAGCTTCCATTGCCAACACTGATCACAATCCTTAGGTTATAAAATTGAATTGCGGAGTGTTATCAAGTAATAATTCATCACATGTACCACTAGCTTCCTTTGACAACACTAATCACAATACTTAGGTGCTAAAATTGAAATGGGGAATTCAGTGAGATCTGCAAAGAAGTTTGATATGAATTCCACATGAAAGAGACCAACATTGGGTAGTTCATGAACTGTCTATGTTTTAACTATTATGTATCTGGGACTGATCATTGGGCCCACGTTTTACTTTCTTGTCTTTACTACCAATTCAAAATCGAACTCTTTGAATTGAAATAACCTTTAGCAGATCTGACCCTCCATTTGTAAGTTATTACTAGGCTAGGATGAAACTATAACCAAGCTTGCTCCTCCATCCATTAAAGACTCAAGTATGTTGATAAATTGTAAGAGTATAAGGTGCATCGAGTGAGTTAAACACATTTCCATGGACATTTCAATTTCCACTTGTCCCTCAATTCAATTTGGTTGTTCATACTATATTTCATAGTTCTGATAATCATGGGAGATATTGAAAAAGAATCCCCCTCACCCCTCCCCATTTTGGATCATTTGACCCTAATTCAAAATAGTACCCATGTTTCCCATGGGATCTACTTCATAGTTTAGATGGTGAAGGGCATGCTAAAAGGTTATTTGTTAAAAAATGGACAAATATTCATTTTTCTCTTTCTACTAGTATGTACAAGCTTGAGGACATAACTTTTGATAGCTTCCTCATTTGTTAGATAATCACAATGGAATTTCTAATGACCACTATATTTTTCACCTATCTTGCATGAAACAACAAAAGACAAAAAAAATACATATATTAATCAATGGTTCAATTTTTACAAATCCAGATGGGGTGCACTATTAATCATACTGTAGAGAATGAGATATGCAAGTTTGCAGTTTGGTGACTGGTCGAGCCTCAACGTTGAGGAGGGTCCTCCTCTCTTGGAAGGCCAACAAAATATGATGCCTGGGCTGAACCTGGGAGTAACACAACACCCTTTTTTTCATTTCATCAAGGCCCAAAGGGGAAATAAGAAGTAGCACGAAGAACATCAAATATATGAAAGGAAAAACCGTAAACCTCCGTTTTGTCAAGGCCCTAAGGGGAAATTAAAATAAAAATGAAGATGTAAACCAGAGAATGCATATATGGGAAGATCCCATATAATTTATACCAGGTGGGAGGGCCAAAATTCTCTCAAAATTATCCTTGTTCTTTGGAAATCGGGCAAATGGAATATTGTAGCTATCCAGTGCCCATACCACAAAATTGGGGTGAATTAAACCATAAACCCCGATTTTTCCAAATGGCAGGGTGAAGATGTTATTAGAAATTTCTATACTTCTAGAAATTTGGCTAATGGAATCTTGTGCCTACAAATTTCAGGGGTGAAATATAATTGTTTTTCCTCTATCCCACCTGAAAATATGGGCTAACCCTATACATAATTTTTCCCCTAAAATAAATTACGAGCTAATGATATAATTTTAAAAAAATCACTCCAATACAAAAAAATCACTTAATAAAAAATTGGAGGCCCCTTAGTTTCGCCCATGAGTGAAATTTCGCCCCTCAAATCATCTATGATTATGACCCTACCACATCAACAATAAGACCCTGCCACGTCAGCAGTACGACCCTGCCACATGAGCAATGTATGGACTATACAATTAGCACATTTTTTCTTGTTTGGAAAAGTGGATAGAATGCGATATCTCTCACATACCACATTCATTTCAACATGTTCAAGTTGCGTTGGGATCATGAGGATGAGGCATACGAATGAGTCTGTTTTGAATCAATTCTAGGAACTTTCATTTTTTAGCATATTTTGATCCCCTTGATCATGTATGATTATATGTTATTTTTAAAATTGTTCATTTAATATGTGTTTTATTTGTTTTTTTTAATGTTCTAGTATCCTAATAGTATGAATGGAAACATAATTAATGTTATGGGAATACCATAGTAACACTTGGAAATACCATAGTAATGCTCATTGATTAAAATTCAATAAAAAATTATATTTGGATGTGTTGTCATAGAACTATGTTGCAAGATATTCACTACAATTTTTCAAAAACACGAGACCATTATGAAGTAGCTATATAGATATTGGATGACAATGTTATGCAAATTTGAATATGACTGAAAAACATTTACCATATAAATATAGGGGATTTTGAATTTTTTGGAAAAGTTTCCATTATTGTTTGGAAGCAAAGATACATAAATGCCATAGAAAATTATTATTTTACAAAAATTTCACATGTATAGAAGTAATATAAAAGTAAATATATATTTTTTTGTAAATAAAAAGATTGCATTACCTTACGCTATAAAAAAAAAGCAACACATGTCCTAAAATACATCAAAACCCGCCACTTGTTTTGCCACATGCATGGAAACTAGAACATGTGGTCGACATTGTTCAAGGGCCAACTAGTAAACGAGAGTTTGTCTTCAATAGGATACATTTTAGCTAAAACGAGAAATCTAGCAGTAAAGAAACTACATGTGAGGCGGACCCAAGCGTCCTTCATGGAGAACTTTGAAGGCCAATGGATGACAACATGTTGGGAAACAACTCTTTGCCGGATCGTTTGACACAGAATCCAAAAGAATACCCAGGCGGTTGTTGAGGATGTGCTGGTTGTGTAGCTACTCAACCAAGTCTTTTCTCATCTTGAAAATCAACACCAAATGGTCCTCTATGAGCCTATAGGAGCTGGGTGTGTCATGGAAACCCAAATTCGGATGATCTTGCGTCTCTATGTGTATCTCCCAATGGGTTTCCTCCTTTCTCTATTTGTCGCCCCACTTTATGCTTAGGTGTTCATCGTTCGGGTTTGTGTCATTCTTGTAGTTATCCTACATCGATGGAGGGAATTACTCATCTACCATACAACCTCCCATGGTTGGCGTAAGAGAATTTAAAGGGATATCGGTGCCTGTTGGTGTCTTCTGCTCCATGGTGTTCTCCTTCGAGTTAGGAGGAATCTCCTCCTCCACTATGCATGCCCCATAGTTTAGCTATGGGTTAGACGAGTGAAACTCAAGTTGGGCATCTTCGCAATAGTTTTGGCTAGAGTTAGGAGAGAGAGCAGAGCTTCTTCCTCGATTGGGAAAGAGAGAGGGAGTTCCTGTGTATCGACTCCTTCCTAATTGGTTGTAGTAGGCTGATTAATGCTTAGATTTGGCTCTCTCACGAGGCATGGAGAAGATGAGCTCGTGGGGAGAAGCATTAACAGAGGAAATGTAGGAAATGTTGGTCATGGATGGAAGGAAGATAACAGAGGACCGGAGTGGTCAGAGCATAAGAGAAGGGGGAGAATGAAAAAATGATGACAAACTCTCGAGAGAATAGACTCAACAAGGAATCACCTATGTGATGATGAGGGAAGTGACAGTTTTGGGAGCCATGAATTTCGAGGTGATGCCACCTTGTTGCATTGTACCAGTACCGAAGGGTCAAGCTCAGATCACCATTAAACATTCCAAACTGCCCCAACAGACTAATCTATGGCTGCAGTAAATGTTATGCATTGTGAATGGGCGGAGGAGGAGGCTGGCGGTGAGGGGATTTAACTGCACTCATCACCAATGTTCCATATAACATGTGCTCACTAGGTGTCATCCCATTCGGGGGAATATAAAAGTAAATATCAACATTCAAACTTTTTACATTTTTAATTATTAATAATTATTATCAAACATTTTTCTTGGCACATATACAAAAGTGTTTTGCACCTAAGTTGGTGTGAAGCTAAGCTATTTTACTATGCATGAAAAAATATCATTGTGAGTTTACACTTAGGTAGGTTTGAAGTTAGTTTGTTTTACCATGCATGAAAAAACTTTATTCTAAATTTGATGTAGCATGGACATCCTAATATTATCATATCACAATTATAGCTAACGTAAAGATGTGATCCCAAAACCTCTTATTCGCAACTCACAACACTTAATCACTAAAGCTAAACCTATAAATGTGCCACCTAAACCTCTTATTTGCAATTTGACAATACCTAATCAATAAAGCTAACTCACTAAATGAAAAAACCTTTAATGTAAATCTATCTTACCATTTTATCTTTTTATGGTAAAGTATTTCTTACTACTAAATATAAATTGAAAAGTAAAATGAATGTGTGCAAACAAATATAACAAAATATATATTTGACATTTAAAAGTTAATAAAATTATTTCACTATTTAAAAATTAATGAAATTAAAAAATCTTTAAAGTGGGAAAAAATGTTTATATGTAGAGAAAGTCTACAATTCTAGTAAAATCATTTTAACCTTCTGTGACGATGTTTTAATATACACCAAGAATGCTAAAAGTTGTTCATTGTTTTTAGCTTTAGGCTTTAGGGTTTGTTGACAATACCAAACCGTTAAGAGAATGTTAAAAAATATTAAAATGATGCCAAAAAAACTTATTATCCATGAACCGAAAGTACACAATTACTTTAGTTTTAATCATTCACACTGCTAAAAAAGAATAAACATATCAAGTAAAATAATATAATTATATAAAAAATAGATGTGAGGATAAGTCAGCGTATACCTAAATATTGTGAGAATTTAAAACACGTCAGAAATATGGCACAATTGATGTCTGGTTGTTGGATGCAAGATAACAGCAAACCAGATGTAGAGGTGGACATCGTTGAATCTTTGGCATCTCTCTTTTATGTATTCCATAGCCAAATGACAGCTAAAACATGACCAGGTTTTTTTTATTCCACGACGGTTCTTTGCAATATAGATGCATTCAAGAAGATAAACATGACCAGGTTGTCTATAGATGCATTCAGGAAGATAAACATGACCAGGTTGTCTTATTCCACGACAGTTCTTTGCAATATAGAGGCATTCAGGAACTACAATCACGCTGTCTATGCAACAAACAGAATTCTGATATTGCCAAGATTGAGAAGACCATTGACTAGGAATGTAAACAACCCCTAAAATAGGAGGATTGTAATTTTAGAACTTGTTTAATTAACGCCAAAAAAACAAAATCCATTGCATAGAAATTCTCTGAAAAGCACACATTCATTCATTCCTCTTCCTTGTAGAGATCTGCAAGCCAGAGTCTCAGTTGTTTAATACAAAGGATTACATTCTAGACATAATTGATGTCTTTCAGGAGTAATCCAAACCTCAAGAGTCCGAGATCTATGAAGACTTTAGGGAAAAAGATTAAAGACTTTGGACTTCATTTCAAGGCCAAAAACAGCTTTTGGAAAAGGAGAAAAGATTACGGGGTTCTAAGTGTAGGTTCTTATAAGGCAGGGTATTGGGAAAGAAGAGGTCCACGCCGTTACACAGATCATGAATTCCCGAAAGGATGTTTTGCTGTGTATGTTGGCGAAGAAAGGAGAAAATTTGTGATTCCTGCTACTACTTATCACATCCGATTTTCCGTATGCTGCTGGATAAAGCCCGCGAAGAATATGGTTTCAAGCATAGGGAAGGATTAACGCTTCCCTTCGATGTCGAGGCATTTGAGCAGTCGCTGTGGCTGATTAGGCGCAGTCGGTCGGCCTCTGGACAATTCAACCTTGAGAAGCTGGTGAATCAATTCCTTCTCAAGCCATCCCTCACCCCGTATGAATGAATAATTTTAAATATCTGCGCTAACTGAACAATCCAATCTGTTGTAAATTATAAACCTGTAATTGTGGAGAACAGAAATTATTACTGCTTAAATGCTGCAATGAACAAACATTTATATGCGGCTCAAAAATATGTGTCTGAGGATAGCACTGTACACCTTTCTAGTTGCTGTGTTCATGTGCTCATCCTTTCCATGTTATAAGATTAGAGTTTCCGGTTGTTTTAATGACATTTTGTGTTGACCAACGATCTCTGAGATGTCTACTCTGAAATAAATTAATGTGCTAACGTTATCAGATATTCGTTGTGTTTACCAAATATCAAATAATTTGAATGAATACGGTGTACTGTTCATTTCGGTAGGTTTGAAAGATCCCCAGCTGTGAGCAACGTACATAAACTAGAAAGATCTGCTTCAACTGTGAACCAGGAGAGAATGCAGTGGTTTAGGTGACGAATAAATTGATTGTTTTTGTTACAACGGATTTAACAATTATTAACTATGGGGTACGTAGATAAACTAGAAAGATCTGCTTCAACTGTGAACCAGGAGAGAATGCAATGGTTTAGGTGACAAATAAATTGACTGTTTTTGTTACAATGGATTTAACAATTATTAACTATGGGGTCTAGATTTATTGGTCCAATCAATCATTCATCCTATGCAGGAAATATCCTTATTTTGACAGCCACTAATTACTTTATCAAGCGGACTGAGACTGTCCCTCTTAGAAATCATTACTACAGACAATGGTCCAGCTTTTATTTCTGCAATATTGACCCAATTTCTGGCTAAATTAGGTGTCAATCATTTCACTTAATGGAAACGGACAAGCATAATCTATTAATAAAAACATGGTCAGTATTATAAAGATAATCATAGAAAACAAACCTCACAAGTGGCACACACTTCTCACTTATAGTCTTTGGGAAGACCATACAACCACCAAAGAAAGTATGTTCTTTGGAAAGACCATACAACCACTAAAGAAAGTACATGCTTTACTCCCTTTCAGCTCCTATACGGCCAAGAGGCTATTTTTCCTATTCAACTAGAGCTTTCTCAAAGGATAAGTACATTGTTAGCCCTCGAAGAATTAAGATTTTTTTTCCTTTGAAAATCTAAAAAGGAGGCAACAAACAATGAAGAAGTACTTTAACAAAAGATCAAATATTGTTGAATTTAAAATTGATGTCAAAGTGTTATGGTAGGATTCAGCTCATGCTAAGAGAGGGAGACATTCGAAATTCCAAAAGTTATAGATAGGTCCTTTCAAAACCGTTGTTATCTTCGGCACAAATTCATATCTTCTTAAAGACATAGATGGGCAATTGTTTTCTTAGAGTACCAACTGTTCCCACTTAAAACATTATGTGGAACCATTTTGACCACTAGTTTTTTTTTTTTTTTTTTGTT
>ML776625.1:124001-142930 GCA_009831015.1 Picea engelmannii | reverse complement strand
TTATATATATATATATATATATATATATATATATATATATATATATATATATATATATATATATCTTAAATAACACTAGATAAGTGGGACCCCTTGATAAAAGAAATGATAGAAAGCACTCTTCTTATTTGTGCTCCTAAATTACCTTGCAGTTTCGAAGAATAAGAGTGGAAATCCTAACCTATTCACATGTGCAACTAATGGATGATAAGGGTGCTAGCAATTTGATTTCAAAATAAAAGAAATGTTTATTGTATTAAACATATCAGTCCACTCTTGCTACCCTTAGGTTTTGATATATTATTTCAAATATAAATAATACACCACTCGTGGTATATTTGCATCGATGGGAAAATAGTTATTATGTTGGATATGATACCCCACTAGCGAGGAATGTGGGACATATTAGTTTGATGCTAAGTGTTAAATGGGATAGTATTGTTACAAAGTTCATATTAGAGGTCGATTCAACTTTTAATTTGAAAATGGAACTTTATGTTCTATGCATTTAGATACACAATGGCATTATTCTATGATTGGAATAAGTTTTTTGGAAATTGGAAGAGCTCTATTTTTTTTCTATGGTTGATGAAATTAAATGAAAAATAAGGGAAGCGACGTACATTTACTGCATGCCATTATTACCCTACCTTGAAACTACCACCTTCACTTTCTCGTCACATTCATTTTGCTACTCTTGTTAACAGTGCCTAAATTGTGCTCGGCCATTGGCGGAAAAATATTTGTTCTCTTAAGATTTATGGTATTTTTGTCACTAGTATGTTGGCTTTCATCTCTCGATTCATGATAGTTAGCTCTGGTCTAGATAAAATTATCATGTCGTCTCTTATAGCTTTCATGCAGAATGTGTTTGTTTTCCGAAGCTTTTAATCGATTTATTGTGGGTATTTTGGTAATATAACTCACATTTTGAATTGGGTTTCTTCCTGTTGGCATTAAGATGTTTCAAAATGGAAATATTGCTTGACATTTTGTTATGTTTGAATTGTGTAGTTGTATGGGCATGGAGCAAAGGTGATATTATTATGATATGGATGTTGATAAGTAATTGTGGGCAAAGGTGTTTGTTTTTTCTCATTTTGTATAATTATTTCCGAGGGTTTCCTCTATAAAAGAAAATATGCAGTTGGGTCTTGTGAACATTACGTAGCACCCTCACCCCAGAAAATGTGTCGTCTTTCTTTTTACCACAACATGGATGTTGTGGGTGGCCTGTGTGCTTTTTTCAAATCCCATGTTTCAAACCCTATGCCTATATTATTTCTTTGTGCCTCTTCTCCTCTTCCAATACATAAGTGAATGAATAAAAAAAAGGAACTTTTTGAAATTTTGTTGAATTATTGGATCTAGAGTTGGTTTTGTGATTATTGTGTTGTATCCTTACTGCATATCAATGCTTTCGAAGTATCGCAATCATTTAGTGTTATCCATACCACCATTTTAAAAGGTGACATGCCTCTTTATATTATCTTACATTCATTCTTAGAATTAAATATTTATCTCTGGTTACAGTCATGCCTTGAGGTATGTGCCTATTTTTCAATCCCAAACCTCTTTTTCCTGTCCGCAAATGTGGACATGTGAATATTATAGACCTAGTTTCAAAGTCTTGTCCAAATATTCAACCTAACATTTGGAAATATTTGAGGCCGACCAAAAATTTATGGCTTGTTTGTTATTAATCTACGAGATGGTTTGAATAATTTTGAGTTTAAAAGAATTATTATGGAAGCAATTCCCATGAGAGTCATCGGGGTTTTTCAATCCCAATTTGTGTTAAGTATATGAATAGATCTACTAATAAATCTCAAAATAAACCCTCAATATCAACAAGAATAATCCAAACCATTCACCAAAACACTGAACACAAGAATGTAGACAAAACCCTTGAGCTAGGGTAGCACCATATATTATTCCTTATGGAAGGAATGCACTACTCAATCAATACTTTCTTCTACAATGACAATAATATTCACTATGTCTCATTACATTGCTTACACTTATATATATATATATATATATCTCCTAAGAACCTTCTAGAGAGCCTTCTCACATTTATTACATTTAACTACCATAAATGGGTCTTTATTAATATAGTGGACCTAGTCCACCTTACATTGAATGACCACATTCTCATATATTAAATGCCTTCCACTAATAATACATAACCACATTCTCATTGGGTACCTCCCTAGGTAACCCATATTACCTCCCTAGGTATACTACACTCCATCCCCCTTCACATTTTTTGTCCTCGAAACACAAGAAGAAACCATATAATATGGTCGGATAAGCAATGCAGCCCACTGGTACCAAGTACGACCCTCCATCCATCCCAATGGAATTTGACCATGATGTCCATCTGTTGCCTTGCCACCCTGATCTTTCTCTACATCATGTCGGGGTTTCCATGGGATTTCTTTTGTAGCTTGAGCTCTTCCTGTAGTGCAGATTTTTAATACTATGGTAGTTGTGGGAGGTGTTTACCTCCACGTGTGAACCTGAAGAGAATAGAAGACTCCAGAAAGCAAGAGAAAACCCTAATGAGTTGGATAATAACCATGGAAGCCTTGTCGGCTCAAGAAGATCATTTATATTAGGTTATTAGCCTCCAAGAGAAGAAGTCGGCTAGAAATAATAATAATATACTGAACAGACACATATCCAAAAGGAGAAGTCGGCCCCAACAAATTTGGCATAACCAATATAAATACAGGGCGCCAGTTCTCATTAGATAACATCTTTGAATTGCAGTTCCTAGTTTGGTGTGCACTGCAGTTCCCAAATTGGTACGCGCATGTGGAGGAGAGTTGCAGGTGTAGTTGTTGCAACTAGCAGTTTGGGTGTTTGCTTGGACTATCTCTTGGCTAGGGTTTGGACTATCTGATCAGCTATTGTTGGTGCGCTATCCTTGGAAGAAGATGCGCTACACCTTGTTTGGCTATCTAGCCTAGGGTTTTCTTCTGGAGTATTTCTCAGTCAAGGTTAAGGTGCTTGGAGGGTGGCTTAGGCCTATGGTTGGGTGACGAGGGTATCGTCAATGGTAAAATGAGCACACCATATTTTATATTCTAACAATTTATGGGCCCACACCTCCTTCATTTAGTCTAAACACTGGAAGGAAACATAACCGCTAGGATATTGAGCTCGTTGAGGAACTGTCGCTAGGGTTACTAGCAGAAGCAACTTCCAAGACACTGCCACTAGGGTTACTAGCACGAGAAGTTGCAGAAACCCTAAACCTCTCGTTAAGGAAACTTAAATGAATGGATTGACCTAATCTCTGGACAGATTAGTGCCCCCTAGCCTAGTGCATCTCCTGATACTCTCAGCAAGCCAAGACGTGAAATTTGAATTTCTGGTCAAATATAGGGTTTGACATGGTCAAGCAGCCATGATTAACTCTATGAAGTCTGAGAAAAAGTTAGATGGAGCCTCTAAATTCAGAATATGGAAGACAAGGATTGACCTCTTCATTGCCAAGAATAAAGTGTTGGATATCGTGAAAGGAAAGATCGTGAAGCCATAGTTTGAAGAAGGAAAAGAGAAGGAAACACAAAACGTTGCAGCTATGGAGAAGTTCAAAGATGTTGACATCAATACCATGAGTATCATAGTGGATTCTATAAAATACCACTTGATACCCCACATCTCCCATATTAACTCATCAAAGAAGATGTGCGATGCCCTAACAAATCTCTTCTTAGTTAGAAACATTGGACAAGTTATGAATCTGAAGAATGAGCTCCGTGACATGGAGATGAATAATGACGACAGCATAACATCATATTTTGTGAGGATATCTCAGTTAAGATATCAAATACAAGCTATTGGAGAGACCATTTCGGAAAAGGAATTGGTGAACATAGTACTCAATGGTCTTCCCAAGACGTGGGATGCATTTACTGCAAGCATGAACACAAGGAAGGAGTATCCAACATTTGAAGAACTGTGGACTTGTTGTGCTCAAGGAGAATCAAGGATCAATAGAAAAGAGAAACCCCAAAAGAAGTACGACGACCAAGCCTTCACAACAAGATTCAAGAACTTCAGGAACACAAGGAATTTTTGTTCAAGGAGGAAGCGAAATTAAGAGAAAGACATTTAAGAAGTACAATGCTTCAACTGTAGAAAGTATGGTCACTACAAGAATCATTGTCTTGAGCTAAAGAAAAGAAAGGAGAAACATGAAGCATCGATTGCCAAAAAAAATGAACCTTCAAAGAAGGATAAATGAAAGAGACTTCTTCTTCTAAAAGGTAACAACACTCTTCTTATTTCTTGTACATATCTTGTTTGCATCGTCTGTGTACATATCTTGCATATCTATAATATGTTCCAAGAATAACTATACCTATGGAAGAACAAACAAGATGAAAAGAGATATCATTAGATAATACACATGAAAGAATGAAATATAAATCATGTGAAAGCTATTGCAAGATAAGACAAATCAATCATGAAGAGACTTAGAAGAAGAAAAGACATAAAGAAATCAACAATCGAGAGGAAATTGGAAAAGGACTTATGACATTTTGTAGAAAACAACAAGACGGAAGCATGGACTCTATTAGACAAGAGAGCTAATTATACATTGCATAAGACAATAAGGATGCAAATGGAAGCATGGACTCTGTTAGATGGAGGGAGTCGATTATATGAACTTATACATGAAGTAAGGATTAGGAGGGAGCTAATCCTATGATCCATTGAAGATGATGAAATATATATATATCCATGGTAGCAGCCATGAAAGATAGTATGTGTTTAGTTCAACCACAGAAGAAGACTTCTTCGAAGAGAATCCTTAAAGTATTCCTAGTTGTCCATCCAGATCCGTGATCCTATGATGAAAGGAATAAATGGAATCTCTAGGGAATGGAATCTATAAGACCCGAGAACTAAAGAAACACATGAAGATTCTAAGAAAGAAAGAAAATCCAGAACAACTAGTCATTGTATCAAGAATCATAAGACTGTCAGCCTGATATAAACTCAATAAAAGAAATCAAGCAGAGGAACTGAAAGTCGTGATAAAGAAAAGTATATGGAATACTTATGAATGATAGAATTGTGAATATATAGAGCTAGAGGTTCTCCCAGATGGAGGGAGAAGACTATGATGATTACTTGTTCCAGTACACTAGACTTATCTCCACATGAGTCATTATATCATCTGCAACATCCATGAGTTGGAGTTCTACATCAAATGAATACAAAGAATGTTCTCCAGAGAAATTGAATAAAGAGCGTATGAAGAGCAATCTCAGGACTTTGAGGCATACCAGAAAGAGACCCTTGTATGCGGATAGAAGAAGATAACTTGGTGGAAGAACCTCCAGTGCACAAAAGAAGCATGGTGAAGAGTCCCTATAACATCAAGATGACTACTGAGTAGATCGGATCTCATGATGACAGAAGAAGTGACACATGGATATGTTCCAGTTTTCCAACTATGATATACTCTATTGTTCAGATCTACATGAAGCCTTCACAGTGTTCCAGACTAAAGTACATTTGAAATCAAGCATTACATTATCCATGATGAAGTCAAGAAAGGAGAAAATGGTTACATGAAAAGATAAGCAGATATTTTGGTAAAGCTTCTATCCAACATGAAAGAGTTTTCGTACTCAAGATGGAGCTCGTGGAAACAACTTCCTTCTTATTGAAAAAGGAAGAAATGACTCTCCAAGTTAGGAGGGAGAACTGAAAACATTATGGAAGACATTCATTTTCAAGATTGAAAAATAGTCCATCTTGGACAGATGCTTTCTTGTTCAGAAAGTGGATTGAGATCTCTGACAAACAATCACTTCCCATTGTGGTTAACATGGGAAGTACTCTGATTGCTGATGTATCATAGACATCAACTTCCCATTGTGGTTAACATGGGGAGTGGTCTAGGGCAGTCTCTCTTCTTGAGGGTTACTCAAGAAGACTGGCCCACCTCGCTGGACAACAATTTCTCATTGTGGTTAACATAAGGAGTGGTCCGTTTTGGAGGTTGATGTAGGACAATCTTTTCCTCTTGTGGTTAACATAGGAAATGGTCCAGACAATAATTCCTTAGGGTTTATACATTCTCTCCAGGGTGCGCTTTGATTAGTGTAGGAAGAATGGCCCAGGGTGGGGAATGGTTCAGGACATACATTCCTTAGGGTTATACATTCTCTCTAGGGTGCACTTTGATTAGTGTAGGAGGAATGGACCAGGGTGGGGAATGGTCCAGACTCATCATTCCTTAGGGTTATACATTATCTCCAGGGTTCACTTTGATTAGTGTAGGAAGAATGGACCAGGGTGGGGAATGGTCCATGTTCAGAAGACAGGACAATTATTCTTCATTGTTTGAGAAGAATAGTCCAGATATCTCATTTTTCTATTCTGAGGGCAGATATTCTTTCATATCTCACAGACGTGAGTGAAATATTGGCCCAAATAATTCAATTTATATCATAACATTGTTTTTGTGCAGGTTGCTATCAGATGTTTGTTATGAAAACAATAGATATAGACTACTATGGTGGATATGTTCCACTATTTTTGAGGCAGATAGTCTTTCAGAGCTCACAGGTGTGAGTGAAATATTGACCCAAATAATTCAGTATATATCATAACATTGTTTCTATGCAGGTTTCTATCAAATGTTTGCTATGAAGACTATTGTGGTGGATATGTTCCATATTTCGTGACTATACGTTGTTGATCAAGTACTTGCGTGTTACTTGGTGTGATAGTGAACCACTGGATTGTAGTTATGTACTACTATGGATAGACACAGTTGTGTTCTATTTTTCTTCTAACTACCTTGAAGAATATCAACAGTTTATTGGAAATAATCACCATCCAGACAAATGATGAACAAATATTTTCCAGACGAAAATTGGTTCAGAGCATTTACTCCTCTAGATTATAAGAGTGGCTCTTGTATCACTCTATGGTGTGAGTGACTTATCCAACATCATGTATAATTACTCAGATGAAGTATGGTTTCGAGAGATGATGCAGTTGATGGTGATGGTGATGCTCATGATCTAGTCATGAGATAGTCTAGACGACTATATTGATGCTACCAGGTAAATGGTATGTTTTTGTGCTCAATACCATTACCTGAAATACCTCCCTAGCTAGGAGAGAGTGTTAATATTATGGTATCTACAGGAGGTATTTACCTCCACGTGTGAACTTGACAAGAATATAAGACTCCGAAAAACAAGAGAAAACCCTAATGAGTTGGCTAATAATCCTAGAAGCCTTGTCGGCTCAAGAAGATAATTTATATTAGGTTATTAGCCTCCAAGAGAAGAAGTCGGAGAATAATAATAATAATACACTGAACAGACACATATCCAGAAGGAGAAGTTGGCCCCAACAAATCTGGCAGAACTAGTATAAATATAGGGCCCCAGTTCTCATTAGATAGCATCTTCGAATTGCAGTTCCCAGATTATTGCGCACGTGTGGAGGAGAGCTGCAGGTGCAGCTGCTGCAACTAGCAGTTTGGGTGTTGTCTTGGACTATATCTTAGCTAGGGTTTGGACTATCTAATCAACTATTGTTGGTGCGCTATCCTTGGAGGAAGATGCGCTACACCTTGTTTGGCTATCTAGCCTAGGGATTGCTTCTGGAGTATTTCTCAGTCAAGGTTAAGGTTCTCGGAGGGTGGCTTAGGCCTATGGTTGAGTGATGAGGGTATCGTCAATGGTAAAATGAGCACACCATCTTCGACCATGATGTCCATCTGCTGCCTTGCCACCTTGATCTTTCTCTACATCATGTTGGGGTTTCCATGGGATTGTTTCTATAGACTGAGCTCTTCTTGTAGTGCCGATAGTCCTCCATGCACCTCTTGATTGGTTTCCTGTATGGTGCCATGCTGGTGCATAAAAGTGTTGATGCACACACCCTTTCCTTGATGATTGTTGTGTATGTATATGATATCAATGGTGATATACAACAACTATATGAATCATTTTTTTTTTTCAAATCTGCAGCACTTTGTGCCTTTGAGTCAATGACCTCCTTACCTTCTTGATTATGTCCTTCTTGTAATTTTTCTTCATCTCCTTCCGTAGAATTTGTATTTGATTCAACTTTAGACTCAGAAATAACTTCTTTGCTAGCTTCCATGGGCCCATCTTTCTTACTAAGAGAGACATCCTATAATGTAATTTTATTTTTCTTGTACCAAAGATTTAGAAATTTATTTTTCACATTAATATTAATGGTACCCATTCATTTTATCCATGGATATCCCAAAACAATGTCTTCATCACCCATATATAGAGCCTCAAAATATTAATGCAATACATATTTATCCATACTGAGCTTCAAATATTTAAAACTTTTAACATTTTACCCTGCAACCTATGTGCTTTGAATATTCTTTTCCAGAATTTGCAATCTATTCACCAACTGAATATTGATAAAATTTTGTTTGCAACTAGGGTTAATAGAAACAATGACATTTTCTTTATGAATACAACCATGAACTTGTAATATAGATTTTTGACATGGAAATAAAACCTTGGTTCTCTTTGTATCCTTATTTTTTCCATGAGACCACCTATATAACAATATTTGTTCAAATTCTCCATTGGAGAGTGCCATCATCTCCTTATAATCAAAGCAATTTCCACCAAATGATAGCAACACCTTGTAATTTGTGAGCTACCCATTGGGGCCAATTCTCTTCCCATGTTGACTTTATTTTTTTAATGAATGCTTCAATACTAGGGCCATCACATTTCCCTATAAAATACATCTTTCTATGAAAAACCCCCATAATAGAACAAAGGTTTTAAAAATAAATCACTACAGAAAATTGCTTTTATCCAGAAAAACCCCGAAAAACTGTTGAATTTAAAATGCCCATAACTTTACATCCCAGACTCCGTTTCAGCTTATTTGTTTTTCGAAATTGGGTATTTTTTTAAGGGGAATTCAAATACCCATTTTTTTTAGCCAAATTATGCTAAAAACGTTTCATATCTAAAGCTGAAGTGCGCCACCCTTTTTTTTTTCTAGACAAAATTTGCAAAAAGATCCAATTTACAAATTCCCCTTCTTTGGCAAAGGAAAGTTCTCTGATACTACTTGTTAAGTACTTGAACAAATATGATGATAAATCTCAAAATAATCCCACAA
The DNA here is from genome assembly GCA_009831015.1 of Picea engelmannii. Taxonomy (NCBI): domain Eukaryota; kingdom Viridiplantae; phylum Streptophyta; class Pinopsida; order Pinales; family Pinaceae; genus Picea; species Picea engelmannii. Next base: position 133,759 of record ML776625.1, on the reverse strand, counting down.
TATCAACAAGAATAATCTAAACCATTCACCAAAACACTGAACACAAGAATGTAGACAACCCTTGAGGTAGGGTAACACCATATATTATTCTTTATGGAATGAATGCACTCCTAAAGAAATAATTGTTTGTACAATGAAAAAAATATTCACTATGTCTCATTACATTGCTTACACTTATTTATATAGCTCTCTCTATCTCCTAGGAACCTTCTAGAGAGCCTTCTCACATTTATTACATTTAACTACCATAGTGGACCTTTATTAATACAGTGAACCTATCCCACCTTACATTGAATGACCACATTCTCATATATTAAATGAATTCCACTAATAATACATAACCACATTCCCATTGGGTACGTCCCTAGGTACCCTATATTACTTCCCTATGCATACTACAATTTGTTTGCAATTGCTATTGGAAGTTGTAATGTGAATATTATATAACAAAAAGAGGATAGATCTATGTTCCTCTTCCTCTCATAATATTTGAGACATCCTTTATGATAATGACTCAGCTAAATTGTTTTATAAACAATCTCCTACATAAATTTATGATAGTTTAAAATGGGAAATGAAATTCATTTTTTTATATAATCATATTAATTTCACTTGAATTTTATATTGCACGATTTAAAAGGACTTTTGCCAAGTTTTGGATCATGTGCGTGAAGTTTAAAAAGAGTTCTATTGCACAAACAAATTTGGTGAAAGTTTTGGATGGAAAAAAATGGATATTCAAATGGTTTTGTAGATGTTGGCAATGCTGATTTTAAAGTTGATAAAATGCCATTTCTTGTAATAGAATAGAAATCATTTCTTTTCGTTCATTATATGTCCTCCACCTTCCCAATAACATTTATCTATCCCTTATTTTGTTATCTTGGATATCATTTTTAAAGAAAAAAAAAATTAAAAAAGGATTGGATAATGATTCTAGGTTGGAAATTGGGACATGGAGATATTGTTTTTGGAAGAAAAGGACTCTGTGTTGCTTGAACAATATTCATTGTCGATTCTCGTCCCTGCTACAATTTTTCATTCATTATAAACCCCCTCATATTCCCAATGACCCTATCATTCCCTATTCAATTGCAATTAACTATTAGATTGGATTTGGAGATTTTGAATTAATGGATGGATTTCATATTCTTTTGTTTATGAATGATAGAGCCAATATCTTGATTTTATTTAGGTAGAGTATTAGTGAATAGATTATTAAATTTTTTATATTATGATTAAAATATTCCTTTAGGATGAGTTCATTTAGTAGGGGAAACAATGGCACATGTTTAAATAGAGGTAGAGGAATCAATTGGCAAAGAGGCCATAGAAGGCCACGATTCTCAATGCATTTTGATGTTGATCCATAAGAACTAAATAATCTTTTCCAAGTTGGTTTGTTCAATCTAATTTTCCAAGGAATTATGCAACCTAGTCCCAAGAGGCCATCTTTCCAGCCACATCAGAATTATCTGGTATCTGTGTCCCCCCCTCATGTTTATATGCAGCTAGAACCAATGATGGCTAACAAGAGATCGTCCACCAACCTATTGGACATAACAATGGGTGGCCTATAGTATCGTTGACATTTCCCCCTCCTCCACCACCATTTAATCCAAATTCCCAGGCTGATCACATTACTTGACCATCCAAGTATTCACATGCAAGAAAAAGGATTAAAACTACTATTCCTGAATGAATGGTTGATAAAGGGAAAAAGGTGGTCAATTCCCTTAACTCTTCTGAAAAATCCTCTAAATTAGAGTCCTCCCATATCCAACTCAAGGATAATTGCTCCCATGTCATCAATGAAATCCATACCGAAGGTTCCAATGAGCCTAAAGCTACTACAGAAGGAAAAATAATAGAAAGATAAAAAAAAGAGCAGTAGTGAAAAGAGGCAAACCGTCTCTCATAGAAAATATGGTTTTTAATGCTGTTAATTTTCTTTTGAGGACAATTTCTATTAATATGACAGAATTTTTGGAAAAAAAAAATACACATTTATAATTTATTTTTGGACATCATGGATATAATTCTATTTTTGGATATAGTCATGTTTTATTTTTTATATTAAAATATCTGACTATTAATATGAGGATGGGAGTCACAAAGAGAATGTTTGAATTAAATTTTTGGGTATTATACTTCATGTTTTGATGATTATTGAATAAATGAAAATTGAAGTGACAAGGGGTTCCACCTCCTTAGTTATTATTTAAATAGACCCTTATCTATATATATATTATTATTTATTTGTCTCAGCTAATTAGATAAGATAATTAAGCTTAGCAAAAGAAAAGTAGTTAAACTACCAAAACTTATTGAGAAAGAATAAAAGCTCAATCAATTGAGGAGAGAAGGGAGGAGATAACAAAAGGGGAACTCATGATATAATGTATGCTCCATACTTGTGAGATACTTCTTTTCTTCATTCATTCTGAGTTTACTAGAAAGCTTAACCATCTTGATGACAACAGGGTCTTATTGAATGCAACAAGATTCAAAACTGAATCATATGTTTCAACAGCTTGTTTCTAAACGTGTATGATCTATCGTTGGAAGTTCATGTGTTCTTGTTTTTTTATGGATTGGATTTCATGATTGATAAAGAATATTTTAAAGAGTCAAGTGACAACATTTTTATGGAAAGCTTATCCAAATATTTATCTTCGATTTTATTTTTTTGTGAGTGTCTTTTTGTAAGGTTCTCATGAGAGACTTGTAAGTTTGACTTTGATCCCACCCTCACACCGGTTTGTAAATAGAGTTCTACTTTGTATCTCAAAATGAAGTTAATATAAAAATAAAAAAAATTATGTCAGTTCCACCTGTGTATCTTAATGATATTGTTCATATTTTATTGTTATTATCGTCTATTTTCCTATACATCACTAATGTATATCTTTTCTTTCTTTATTTTTCATAGTTACATATAACATATAAAATCATCCTTAGTCCCTAGTACCTATTACCTGTGGATTGAGAGGTTGTTTTGAATTAAAGGCTATAAACTACATGTAACATTCCCAACTATCTTTCCTTAGCCTAACAAGATTTGAAAATGCTTGACTAAGGTTCTTCATACATTTTACTCACGATAGAGATCTTTAAATAAGGTAAGGGGGGAACCACCCTATGGTGTAGCACTCCCTCGACATGGCTAGGGGGGCGCCACCCTTCAAAAAATCCCCAAAAATGGTCGATTTTCCAAGTAAAAAGTGTGTTTTTGGCCTTGAAATGTTGGGTTTCTTCCTCCAACATGACTTAGGAATGATGGAAAGTGTTTTCTGATGGTTTCAATGGGTTAAAACATATATAAACACATATAAAATTTCACACAAAAGTTAGTAAGGTGCATATGGCACTTGATGACACTTGTGACACTTACCAAGGTGCGTACAACACTTTTATGACACTTGCGACACTTAGGGTGAGATACACAAATGTGGTATTTTGATGTGTAAAACCCATATAGATCCTCCTTCCTATCTATCTTGGTTGGATATTTCACCACCGAAACTAAAGTGCAATAGTGGAATGGTTTTGCTAAACCCTAACTAGATAGTGGCTCACAAGAGCACTCCAAAGAGATTAATCCAAATACATTATGCAAAGTGAAGTTCCACCCCTCCTTTTAACCTTATTCCCTTATTTATATAACTTGTTGGATATTGATTGTTGTCATTGATGTCAGCCCTAGTAATTGGTTTTGGACCGCAAGATTCATGAAGGTGTTTGGACATGAAGGATAGTGCACATGTATACACAACACCCATGGATGGATAGTATACATCATGTTGTTTCCGGTGGTAGGTGGTACATCATGTGGATCCTCATGGTTGAGGATAAATGAATTTTTGAATATGACAAAGTGAATTGAAGAAGGAAGTACAGGTCGAACATGAAGATAATTAAAGAAAAGAATTACAAAATAAGAAAGTGTCAGGTTGGCACTAATGTTAAAAGGAAGTGACATAAATGGTATAAATAAATATTATTATACATTCATTTTACACACAAGTTGAATGTCATAGGAAGTCTGAAGTAAAGAAGGACGAATTTCAATGGAGGATGAAGTCTTTTGGTGATGTGTTCTAAGGTATGTTATTTACAGGTCATCTTAACATTTTCACTATAACTTTTTTTCTAGAACGCTTAAGATGGTTAAATTGATATGGTATTGAGAAGACATATCTAGGTACGTTTGGAAAAAATTTATCTTTTTATTTGCTATAATTTTGGAGATACACTATGTGGAAGATATGATTTTTGACTAGTCCTGAAGCTAGTCATAAATAGGTGTTCCATGTAAAAATGTCATAACTTCTTCATAGATAATACTAATGAAGTGAGACGAATTTCATTGGAAATAGTACGGACTATAGTATCTTGTGTGTGAGTTTCAGAATCAGATGTTAAATATTGAGCTCGGGGCATTCTATACAAGTTTATTCTCCTGAATAAACTAGAATTGAATAAGGTCTACCATTCTCTCTACAACTTCCTTTTGGGGAGTATTCAAGGAGTGAACCTTGGAGGATTTTCATAGAATACATTTAGTAATATTATCTATAGGATCCGAGTATTCCAAGAATTGAATAAGTTGAAGAAGTCTTAGGAAGCATTATCAGGTTATCTGTGATGGTTGGTTGATGGTGATGATTTAATGTAAAGTTTTATTATCTCTCATATATTCTTGGGTGGAAGGAAGGGGAAAGGATGGAGAGGTCAAACCTCTCTTGATATTGCAGGATTGTATATTCCTCTTGGAGCTTTATCCCTCCCTTTATATTTGGAAGTTGTAGCTACCTTTGGAAGTCATTACTTCCCTTGAACAATAATTATTGATTATTTCTCATATATTGTGCATGGTGTATTGTGGTGTATTGGTGTAACTCTTATACCATTGTTCATTTCTAATTGGATAAAATTGAATGGTTTAAGTATAATTTGAAAAAGGTTTTAAATTGTACTTGATACTAATTCACCCCCCTCTCAGTATCAACAATTGGTATCAAAGAAGGTTGCCTTCAGAACAATTTAACCATTGGAAGGAAAATCCTAAGCAGAGATGGATGACCATGAGCACATTTCAAATGGGATTCAAAGATTTTATGGAATAAATTATGCATATTGGAATGATCGAGTGAAAACTTACCTAACATCTTTGGGAGTAGACATTTGGTACTCAGTTGTAAATGGCTATGTAATCCCAAATAATTCTCCAACCGATCCAAATGAGAAAAATCTTATGAGTTTTATTTCAAAAGCCAAACATGTTATTCTAGGAGAATTGGAACCAACCATTGCTAGAAAATTGATGGGATGCAACCCTTCTAAAGAGGTATGGGACAAACTCAAGAGTATCTATGAAGGTGATCCAAAAGTTAAGCAGGTCAAGCTTCAATGACATAAAGAAGAATTTGAAAATTTGAAGATGAAAGAAAAGGAAGATATTGCAACCTATTTTAATAGAGTTGATGAAGTTGTTAATGCTATCATAGGATTAGGTGAAGATCTCGATGAATCCTTGGTATTACAAAAAGTGTTTAGATCACTTTTCTTTAAGTATGATGTTAAGGTCTCCGCCATTGAAGAAACTAGGGACTTGACCAAAATGACAATGGATGAATTACATGGGTCTCTTATAGTATATGAAATGAGAAAAGGTACAGAAAGTGACCAGCCAAACAATGAAGTAGCCTTTAAAGCCATAAATAAGACAAAATAAAAGGATAACGACCTTGATGAAGAAATAACAAATTTCATAAGAAGGCTCCAGAAGGGAAGTGGAAGATACAAAGGTAAGTCTCCTCTCAAATTCTTTAACTGTGGTAGAATAGGACATATTGTTGAAAACTGCTATTATAAAAAGAGAAGTCTCAAAAATAAAAAGATATTCTACTCCAAAGATGATGAAATCTCCTCAGATGAGAGTGATGAAGAAGAAAATTATGGAGGACAAGTCCTCTTCATAACCCAAGAAACCTAGGATGATGATCACAAGAATTCTAAAGAAGAAGAAATCATTTCTGAAGGAGATTCAGATGAAGAAACCAACCTTGATTTGTTTTTGGGATACAAAGACAATCCAGAGAGTGAACAAGAAGATCAGAATCTTGAAAAGTTGAAGCATGTTGAAACTGGAAATAGCAAGATTAGAAATACAAACATAATACTAAAAGGTGAATTGAGTAGTTGTGAAGAAGATAAATACAAGATTGAAAATACCATTTATAGCTTGAAGAAACAATTAGAAGATTATGAAAAATTGAAAGAAGAATTGGATCACACAAAAGGGGGGCTACTATTGACAATAGAAAAGTTGAAGAAGTTCGAAAAAAACACTGAAAAATTAGATGAGATCCTTAGCAGTCAAAGATCTCCAAACGACAAGAAAAGACTAGGATACAATGATAGTTTGAAGACAACAAAACAAGAGAAGGAAGATGAAAATGATGAAACCAACACTCCAGAAGAAGTTGAACAACGGGATAGAAGACTAGAATTCAGAAGGAATGAGACATCAAGAAGATCCTCTCTCATCAGGTATGAAAGAAATAATTATGAAGGAAAATACAAAAGAATAGATCATGAAGCTAGATGGACCACACCAAAAATAAGATCACTTACTCCCAGGTATCGAAATTTCTTTCTTGGAAATTGTTATACTTCTGGAAATTTTGGACACAAGGAAATCAATTGTAGAATCAATGAAAGGAATAAATACACAAGCTACATGAATGGTGAAAATAGTAGATATGGAAATGCTCGTAGACCTGTAAAAATAAATTATAATCCATTTGACCCATTAATGGATCAAAATATTGTATGTTACAAGTGAAATAATCTTGTTCACAAAGCACGGGATTGCAGAGATATGAAGGAAGATAATTGTATGAAAAATGTCTATATACCAACTACAACATGGAAAATAAAAGAAATTCCACACAATGAAAATTGTTGAATAGAGTTGGTTGCTAAAGAATGAAAAGAATAAGATGAATGGTTCATATATAGTGGGTGCTCATCTCATATGACCGCAGATCAAAGAAAATTTTCCAACTTGAAGAAAAAGGGTGGAAATGTTGCATTTGGAGATGAATCATCTACCAAAATACTTGGAAAAGGAACTGTAAAGCTTGGAAGTGAAAATTTAAAAGAATAAAAAGTCCTATTGGTTGAATATATGAAGCATAATCTCCTCATTGTCAACAAGATATGTGATCAAGGATACACTCTTACGTTTGACTCCCGAAAATGTAAAATTTGAGAAAATAACTCAGGAAGATTGGATGCAACTGCAACAAGAATACCGAACAATATATACATCCTAGACATGAATAAGAGAGAGAATACAAAAGCCACAGAAAAGGATTCCAAGGAAGAAAAAGTCCCAAAGACCAAAAATAAGGATGAAGTATTATTGAGTGCCACATGTTCAAGGGAGAAGCCCCAAAGAAGAGAGTTACCTTTTTCCATTAAAATCAGGGGAGCAACCCTACCCTTTTCCATTGATGTCAAAGGGGGAGATAAATTGGGATCATGATGATAGGGGGAGCATGCGTGTTTCCATCAATGACAAAGGGGGATATTGTTGGAAGATTGGTTGTTGTAATTGATGTCAACCCTTGCAGAAAAAACACATGTAGAAAAAACACCCATGGATGGATAGTATACATCATGTTGTTTCCGGTGGTAGGTGGTACATCATGTGGATCCTCATGGTTGAGGAGAAATCAATTTTTGAAGATGAAAAAGTGAATTAAAGAAGGAAGTACAGGTCGACGCTGAAGATAATTAAAGAAAATAATTACAAAATAAGAAAGTGTCAGGTTGGCCCCAATGTTAAAAGGAAGTGACATTAAGGGTATAAATAAATATCATTATACATTCATTTTACAAACAAGTAGAATTTAAGAGAAAATCTGAAGTAAAGAAGGTCAGAGTTCAAGGGAGGATGAAGTTATTTGGTGATGTGTTCTAAGGTATGTTATTTACTAGTCATCTTACCATTTTCTATATAACTTGTTTTGTAGAACTATTTAGATGGTGAAATTGATATGGTATTGAGAAGACATATCTAGGTACCTGTGGTAAAAATTCCATCTCTTTATTCCCTACAATTTTGGAGATACACTCTGTGGAATATATGGTTTTTTACTAGTTTTGAAGCTAGTCATAAACAGGTGTTCCGGGTAAAAATGTCATAACTTATTCATAGATAATAAAAATTAATTGAGACAAATTTCATTGGAAATCATACGGACTATAGTTTCTTGTGTGTGAGTTTCAAAATCTGATGTTAAATATTGAGCGTGGGGCATTTTGTACAAGCTTGCTCTTCTGAATAAACCAGAATTGAAGAAGGTCTACCATTCTCTCTATAAGTTCTTTTAGGGGAGGATTCAAGGAGTGAAAGTTGGAGGAGTTTCAAAGAATACATTGAGTAATATTATCTATAGGATCTGAGTATTCCAAGAATTAAAGAATTTTAGAAGTTGAAGAAGTCTTAAGAAGCATTATCAGGTTCTATTTGATGGTTGGTTGATGGTGATGATTTAATGTAAAGTTTTATTATCTCTCATATATTCTTGGGTTTAAGGAAGGGAAAAGGATGGAGAGGTCAACCCTCTCTCGATATTGGAGGATTGTATCTTCCTATTGGAGTTTTATCCCTCCCTTTATATTTGGAAGTTGTAGCTACCTTTTGAAGTCATTACTTCCCTTGAACAACAATTATTGATTATTTCTCATATATTGTGCATGGTGTATTATGGTGTATCGGTGTAACTCTTATACTATTGTTCATTTCTCATTGGATATAATTGAATGGTTTAGTTATAAGTTGAAAAAGGTTTTAAATTGTACTTGATGTTGATTCACTCCCCTCTTAGTATCAACATAACTTTCCCCTTTTTGAATAAATCAAATATAACTTCTAGAACTTCCCATTTTTACTAGGTAAACTATAACGCCTTTTGACCAAATCAAATATGACCCTTATACCCCTTTACTTTATCTTTAAGGTTAAAAATAAGATTTACTAATTAAGTAACTTATTAATCTAAAGTTACTTTATTCTCTTAATGTCACTTTAAATATATAACCTCTCCTAACTAAGTGACATTAAATAACCCCTTTTGACTCCATTCTTGATGCAGTTGCATCGTACGTAGCTAGCCAAGAAGCATAAATGCGGGAGATTATTGATTAAGGTTGGTTTTCATTGATGTCAACCCTTGAAGAAAGACCCGTAGCACAAAGTTCTGGGTAATGGACCCAATAGTGTTTGATGTAAATATGACTCATTATTTTTTTGTCATGGTTGATAAGAAGTAAATATGGATGAACTCCAAAATGGTCCTCTTATGGTGAAAGCCCTCATGGGAAGACGCTTTGTGGAGTAAGAGAACCCATGCTTAATTATGGAATAATGATATGAAGGAAAGTGAATTTGTCAAGGAGAATATCCTAGATGGATAGTTCTTGTCATGTCATTTCCGGTGGTATGTGGAACGTCACATAATTCCTCACGGTTAGAGAGTTATGGCCATGAGAAGTTGGAGACCCCAGGTTTCGGTAATGGACCCAAGTTTGTTTGATCGATAATGGTATGAGTTATGATATATTTTTAGATAATACTATTCTATATGGATAGTACATTTCATGCCATTTCTGGTGGTATGTAGAACGTCACATAACTCCTCACGGTTTGAGAGTTATGGCCTTACGAAGTTGGAGGACCCTCA
>ML776625.1:104837-116429 GCA_009831015.1 Picea engelmannii | reverse complement strand
ATGATTGTTCATTTGTTCATTGCTTATTTACTCTGCAGTTATTGGATAATAATGCTTCATTGATATAGCACTTGGATTATATGGTTAAAAGAGATTAAATTGCTCTATTACTGATTCACCCCCCCTCTCAGTAATCCAACAGAGATAGCTGGAAAAGCACCTGCGCACATTTTGAAGTGTTTTGAAGATTAATGAATGGACATTAATGAAATAGCTAAGGGAAGCATACTTACATTTATATCTAGATGTTGTAAACAAATCTTGAGCATTTCTCTCATTTGTCGAATGTAGAGGCATTTATGCGTAATGAATGCGAGTAGGTAGATTTAATTTAATAGATTAGACAGTTTAGAAACATAGGAGGGAAAACAGATATAGACACCCTCACCCTTCTATCAATTTTTTTTTGATGATCATTCAGAATTCATAAGATGGAGAGTTGTAACAAAGAGTTGTAGAGAAGAACCCATGTACAAGAGCACTTGAGTTAATATATGAAACTTTGACTCAAATTTCATGGTGTTATGATGCTTATTGTTTACATTTGTTGAATGGTATGTTTATAGTTGTTTTGTTTCTCTGTTATGCAATTATTTCAATGTTGTATTGTGTGTATGATTTCATTTTGAATGTATGAAGTCTGAGAGAGGAGAAGAATGAGTTTCAATTGTTTCTCTCCCTGAGGATTGGAGTGCAATGAATGTCCGCAAGGTGTGTGTTGATGAGGGTTTGATTTTTATCTCATAAAGCTCAAGAGATATATCGTTGTTCTCATACCAGCTAAAGTGTAGGTGAAGCAAAGATCCGTGCAAGGGATGCACAGGCCAATTGAAGCCTTGGATTTTACAAATCCAGAAAGAAGATTGAGAGACTACTGTTGCAAGGAGTGCACAGGGTCGAAGACTCAAATAACCAGAAGTCATTTGAAAGTCTGCCACAAGAAGTGCGTGAAGGGATCCGTTTGGAAGTTTGAGTTATAAGGGAAAGTTGAGGAAGGATAACACCTTTGAAGTGTTCAAAGGGAGACGGAGATTGAAATCGTCTCATAGAAGTCAAGTTCAGGAGGGATAACACTGATTCATTTGGGCATAAGTCATTGAGAAGTGAATCGGGAGGTCAAGATTCTCCGTGGAGAACTCGCAAAATCGTGGGGACCATAGGATCCAGAGGAGTTGCAAGGTGATTAGGAGTCGAACGAACCACCAACCTATTATCAAGAATCAATGTGAATCGTTGATCGTGATCAGTTTGAGCCGTTAAATCATTTCAGGAATTCAGGATTTGTAAGTTTGGAGTGCAGGCCAAAATCCTTGGTCACTCTAACTCCCGAATCGTGAAAGGGATTATCAAGTGTGGAATTGAATGGTGGAAACACTTCATGGAAAAGTACCAAAATTCTGTGAACCGTCGAATCTCGCAGATCTATGAGGAAGTTAAGGCTGAGCGTCTTTTAGTGTTCAAAATCTTAGGAGAGATTGGGGTCATTGGATCCAATTCAACGAGAGTCGTCGGATCCTGAAAAAATTCGCATTTTGGGAATTCGGGGATTGGCGCGACAACTGATTTTGGAATCGATATTTTCAAACTCCTAGTTCACGAAATCCCGAAATATCAGGACCATTGGATCAAGGGAGGCTCACAGCCGTTGATCTCACCAAAGGAGAAATTCCAGAAATCGGGGAATCATAAGGGAAGAGGAACAATTGTTGGTTGCTCGCTCGAGTGCCAAAAAGCTGAAATTAGTGGGCAACAAGTGGCGTGTGTTCGACACATTGAAGGACTCAAACTTAGTTGACATTTTAGGTTTCGGAGGCTGAAGTGTCAAGGAACTTACATCAGGATTCGTGAAGTCGCGAAATCCGAAATTCCTTTTTCGGTAAAAGTCTCGATAATATTTGTTGATCAGGTGTGTAGAGTTAGTGCCCTGTGTTTGATCATGCAGGAATAACTCATAAGGACCTATGGATACACCCTTGTGTGTGTGAGATATTCCCTGTGGGGAAAATCAAAGAGTTAATCTGACTCAGGGAAAGGTTTAGAACGATCCTAAGACCGAGAGGTCACGCAGAACCTGCTAAGGTAGGAGGTGCTGCATCAATTATTCTTCCTTGATAAGACATAAAAGTCGTTTCCACTTCCGAACAGGGGAATCCAAAAATGGGGACATGCCATAACTAAGGGTATAAATGAATTATTTTGAAGGCTTTCATGGTCATATTTAAAGAAATTTACCACTTGCAAATGTTAAGAGCATAAACAAATCAAACATTAAATCCTTATATAATCTAGATACAATAATGGGGAAGTAAAAGGAAAGAGGGGTCACAAAAATACAAGACGAGAAAATTGTAGTCATAGCCTAGGATGGAGAGGATGCCATGAAGAAATACATAACTTATCATACAGATGGACACATGAATGAAACATGTTGGATTTTTCATCTACTATTGGGTTTAAAATGGTACAAGTTCAAAAAGGGACCAACAAAAACCATTACCATAGAGGGTAGAGAAATATAAATAATCTATAATGTCGATGAGAACCTTCTTAAATTCTTTTTTTGTAATGAAGATCGAAGTGAAGAAAAAGAAAGAAATGTTATTTTTATATTCCTTCTTAAATTTTGGTTAATGAACTTGGATTAGAGAGATATGAGTATCCGTAACAATGTTCATTGTGTTGGATAAAAAATGATTCTTTTATGAGGATCATAAGTCACTACAAATTTCATCTCATTGGAAGAATTAGTTTGAATACAAGGTAGAATGTGGTGTAACACTACTTGGTGTATGTGAAATGAAGCCAAGAAGTCCATATTTTTGGAACTTGGATGTTTTCATTTTCAAAAGGAAATTTCATATTTCTTGGTCAGTGGCGATGAAATATACTTCATCATCATACAAAAAGGGAAGAAAAACCTCTATTTGCAATGATAAGTTATAGAAAATAAATAAGTGGCATTGGATGAAAGAAATCCTTTTAAGAAAGTTCTAGAGTAGGAAATGGAGTGAAAAATCAAGGCCATGAGCTTCAATCTCCTATAGTGCTAAGATTTTGTAGGATGAAAATCCTCCCAATATGTAGAGGTATGACCAAAAAATATGGCCATGTCAAGAGGAAGAAAAAAAAAACTATATATAGAATAACTAACAAAATGAGGAAATATTTTCAACATGGAAATCACTTCAGTGAAAATGTGGACCAATCAACAATAAAGTAATCTAAAACTTTCTTTAAGCGATAACTATCGAAAAAATTTAGAGGTTTCTTGGTATGGGAAATCTATGGGGACACTTAAAATCAAAATGGAATTGAAGATGGTTTGATTAAAAAAATGATGGATTTTAAGAACATAGAGTGTAGGTGTTGAAAACAAAGGGAGTTGATTCAAGAAACATAATACTATTCTAAATAACAAGAGGACAAAAAAGGAATAATAAGAAGAAGACCCATCCAAAAGGAATAAGAATATCATGTAGCTTGAAATTAAAACATAAAATCCTCGAAAGGGAATGTGCCCCAAGTGTTCATATTATGGTCGCTGTGGGAGGTATTAACCTCCACATGTAACCCTGACAAGAATACAATATTTCGAGAAGAAAGAAGAAACCCTAAAGCATTGGATATAACCCTAGAATACAAGTCGGTTAAAGAAAAAAATTTAATATTAAGTCTTTAACCTACAGAAAGAGAAGTCGACGCGGACATCTAATAAAGAGAAATATAAATACAGGATGCCAGAGCTCATTTGTACACACAAAGCTCTCAGCTGCAGAAATTTAGTGCGCACTGCATAAATTTAGTAAGTGTGCAAGTCTGGGGAGTAGCTGCAGCTGCAACTACTGCAACTTGTGTTTTCGGTTTTAGGCTTGGACTTTCTCTTTGTTATGGTTTGGAATTTCTTCCTTGTGCACTAGCTCTGGAGAGAGGTACGTTACATTGGCTGGCTATTGGTTTTAGGTTTTCTTACAAAATTATTCTTTCTTTCAAGGTTAAGGTGATCGGGGGTGGCTTCAGCCTATGGTTGGGTAACAATATTTCTATATTGTCTATGGTGAAACGAGCACACCTATTTTTCTAATAGGTTATGGGAGCACACTATCTTTGGATAATCTAACCCATGGAAGACAGATTGAGAGTATTTTCTTAGTTACAATTGCAGTTGCAATCAAAGTTTTTGTTGCAACAATGAAACCCTAACCCTCTTGTTGAGGAACCTTAAGTGAATCTATTGACCTAATTTCTAGATATCCTAGTGCTCCCTAACTTAGCACATCTATCGGCACTCTTAGCAAGATAAGACTTCAATTTTGATATTTTGGTCAAATTCAAAGGTTGACCAAGTCAAAGGAGTCATGGATTATTCTATGAAGTCAGAAAACAAGTTAGAAGGGGCTTCTAACTTCACAGCATGGAAGACAAGGATTGGCCACATCCTTGCCAAGAATAAAGTATTGGATATTATGAAATGAAAGATCATGGAACCATAAGATGAAGCAGGAAAAGAGAAGGAATCTCATAACGTTGTAGTTATGGAAGAGTTCAAGGACAATGACATCAACGCTATGAGTATCATAGTGGAATCTGTAAAATAACACTTGATACCCTACATATCTCATATTGACTCATCTAAGAAGATGTATTATGCCCTAACTAACGTCTTCTTAGTCAGAAACATTGGACAAGTAATGAGTCTAAAGAAAGAGCTATATGACATGAAAATGAATGATGATGACTACATAACATCATACCTTTTGATAATCTCTCAGTTAAGAGATCAACTACAAGCTATTGAAGAAATCATTTCAGAGAAGGAACTAGTAAATATAATACTCAATGGCCTTCCCATGTCATTGGATACATTTTCCACAAGCATTGACACAAGAAAGGAGTATCCCACATTTGAAGAAATTTGGACTTGTTGTGCACAAGAAGAATAAAGGATTGACAGAAAAGAGAAATCCCAAAATAAATATGAATATCAAGCCTTCACAACAGAGTTCAAAAATTTCAGCAATAAGAAGAAGTTTGGCTTAAGGAAGTAACCAAATAAAGAAAAGGATATGTCAAAGATACAACGCTTGAATTATTGAAAATATAGTCACTACAAGAACCATTGTCCTGAGTTAAAGAGAAGGAAGGAAACAAATGAAGCATTAGTTGTTGGAGAAAGGGAACCCTCAAAGAAGGCCAAGTAGGATAAAACAAACTTCTTCTTCTAAGTCAAGGTAACACTATTCTTCAAAGTTCTTGTACATACCATGTTTACACAGTTTATGTACATATCATACATATCTATTTTTTACAAGATAATATTTTCAAGTGAAATAATACTTATGGAAGAATAAAAAGATAAGAATTTCTATCACGATGACTACAAGTCAAGAAATACACATGAAAAGATGAAGTACGTTGACAATCCTTGGTAACAATTCTTGTGAAAACTGTTATACAAGTAACAACTGCCAGTTAAGTCGAAATCAGAATAAAACCTGAAAAGACCTAGAAGAAGTCAAAACAGAAAGAAGTCAGCAATCAAGAGGAAATTAGAAAAAGACTTGTGAAACTTTGCAAAAGGAAATAAGGATGCAGACAGAAGCATGGACTCTCTTAGACGGAGGGAGTTGATTACATAATTCCAAAAGAAGAGCATACATTCATGTATGAAACAAGGATTAGGAGGGAAATAATCCTAAATGATATGATCCATTAAGGATTATGAAGTATATGTCTATGTTCCCATTGAAAATAACAACCATGATAAGCATCACGTATTCAGTTTGACTTTAGAAGAAGTCCTCTTCGAAAAGAAGTCTTAAATTATCCTTTGTTTTCCATCTACATCCATGATCTTATGATGAAAGGAAGAAGTTGGAATCTTCAGGGCATGGAATATATATAAGACTCCATGGACCTAAGAGCTAAAGATAAACATGAGGAAGAACATTAAGATTCCAAGAAAGTAAGAAAAACTAGAACAACTAGGTATTATACCAAGAATCATAAGAATACCAACTTGGAGAAACATAAGTTGAATTATGAATAGAAACATTGCGAGATTAAGAACTAGAGGTTCCTCCAGAAGACTATGACGACGACTTGTTCGATTAAATCAAATATACCTCTTGCAGTATCCATGGATTGAAATTCACATGTAAAATATTGTTCTTCCCAACAAATAAAGTGATAAAGAAGCTTATAACATAAAGAGACCCATGTATGAAGATATAAGAAGACCTTGTTTGGATTCAAAAAACTTGATGCAGCATATCTCGTATACAACAAAAGTGTGGTGAAAAAATTCTATGACAAAAATAATGTATCAAAATGGTTACTCAGAAGTTCAGGTTAATGGATTGCTAATCCATGGAAAACTCTCATGATGACAGAAGAAGTGCTACTTGGATATGTTTCAATTTGAGTTTTTCCATGATGTCATGAGCTAGTAGAAAACAAAAGTGCTCGATTCGACCATGATATATTGTAAAGATAAGAGCTATATGAAGCATTCATAGAAAACCAATGTTTCATGACAAACCAAAGTACATTGAGATCAAGCATTATATTGTCTGTGATCAAGTCCAAAATAAATAAGTGGTTCTCCAATATATCTTCACAAATGATAAAATAACAAATATTTTGGTAAAGCCTATTTCCAAGGTGAAAAGTTTGCATACTTAAGAGAGAAACTGGGGCTCGTGGAGACAACTTCCTTATTGAAAAAGGAAGCGATTACTCTGAGGTTGGGAGGGAGAAATAATGTACTATTGAGTTATGGATAATCATTTTTGAGTTCGAAAAATGGTCCAGGATGAGTAGTTCCTTTCTAGTTCGAAAAGTGGTTTGAGACTTTTGACGGACATGAATTTTCCAGTTCGAAAAATGGTCGATATCGAGCAGTCATTTTCGTAATGAAAATTGTTCGATAGATTGTTGATGTACCATAGAAAACGATTCCCCTTATGGTCAGTGTGGGGGAATGGTCTAGGATAATCATTCTTCTTGGCAGTCACTCTCAGTAGTGGTCAGGTAGAATGGTATGCCTCTTCGGGCAGTCATTCTTTCGAAGTTCACAATTGTGAGCAGTTTTGAAGAATGGTCTATTTTGGAGGTTGGTGCAGGACAGTAGTTTCCATAGGAAATGGTTCAGACAATCATTCCCTAGGGAATACTCATTCGCTCCAGGTTGCACTATGATTAGTGTAGGAGGAATGGCCCATTTAGGTGAGTGGTCCAGGTTCGGAAATCAAGGACAAGAATTCCCTATGGTAGACTCATTCTCTCCAGGTTGTGCTATGATTAGTGTAAAAGGAATGGCCATGTTAGGTGAATGGTCCAGGCTCAGAAATCATGGGAAATTATTCTTCTATGCTTGAGAATAATAGTCCAAATAGCCCATGGTTGATTTTTTACCTTCTGAGGGAGGATGCTCTTCCATACCTTACAGATGTGAGTGGAAGAATGACCTAGATGACTTATTTTTTATCATGATATTGTTATATACGTTGATATCGAATGATATGATCATTGTTGAGACTGTGTGTCTCTGGACAATAGTTGTATGTCACTGTATTGGATGTGCTCCATTGTTTGTGACTATGTGTCACTTATCAGGTAGTCATGTGCTACTTGGTGTGGTTATGTGCCACTGGATAGTAGTTCTGTACTACTATGGATAGACACAATTTTGTTTTATTGAATGACATTGTTTTGATTGCCATGAAGACTATCAATAGTGTTGAAAATGACTACCAGCTAGATGGATATCTAGTGTATGGTCCAAGACAATTATTCTTCTAGGACGTATGTTCGAATTAGAAGAATAGTCCTTGTATCCCATGGTGTGGATTCCAACATATGTTGCAACAATTATTCTTCTAAGACATATGCCTGGACTAGAAGAATAGTTCTTGTATCACTTTGTGGAGTGAGTGACTTATTCAACATCATTACTCATATGGAGTATGGCTTAAAGAGATTATGCAATTAATGTTGTCAGATGATAATGATAGTGATGATGGTGCTTGTGATTGAATCATGAGATATTATGAGTGGCTATGATGATGCTACTAGTTGAATGGTATGTTTTTGCACAAGACCATTTCCTTTAATACCTCCCTACCTAGGAGGGAGTGTCGATATTATGGTAGTTGCGGGAGGTATTAACCTCCACGTGTAATCCTGACAAGAATTGAATATTTCGGGAAGCAATAAGAAACCCTAAAGCATTGGATACAACCCTAAAAGACAAGTGAGTTAAATAAAATGATTTAATATTGAGTCTTTAACCTCTAGAAAGAGAAGTCGGCCCAGACAACTAAGAAAGAGAAGTATAAATACAAGATTCCATAGCTCATTTGTACACACATAGCTCGCAACTGTAGAAATTTACTGCGCACTGCGGAAATTTAGTAAGTGCCCAAGTCTGGAGAATAGCTGCAGATGCAGCTAATGCAACTTGTATTTTCAATTTTAGGCTTGGAATTTCTACCTTGTGCGCTATCTCTGGAGATAGGTACGCTACATTGATTGGCTATTGGTTCTAGGTTTGATTCCGAAATTATTCTCTCTGTCAAGGTTAAGGTGCTCGGGGGTGGCTTCGGCCTATGGTTGGGTGACAATATTTTTATATTATCTATGGCGAAACGAGCACACCTATTTTTCTAACACCAAGGAGCCAAACATTATCTCTATAAATTGCAACAAAGTGGGTAAAAATACGTGCAGTATCAATTAGTTTGTTTATTTTCTTATAACTCTCCTAGAACACATAATAGATAATAAAAAAATTAAACAATTGGTGTTTCCTCTCGTTGAGGCTTCTTAATGATACATTATGTGCCAATGGTATGATTATATGTTATTTTTATAATTGTTCATTTAGTGTGTGTTTTTTTTGTTTTTTTTTAATGTTCTAGTATTCTAATAGTATGATTGGAAACGTAATTTATTTTATGGGAATACCGTAGTAACACTTGACAATACCATAGTAATTCTTAGTGATTAAAATTCAATAAAAAATTATATTTGGATGTGTTTTCATACAACTATGTTGCAAGATATTCACTACAATTTTTCAAAAACACAAGACCATTATGAAGTATCTATATAGATATTGGATGATTATGTTATGCAAATTTGATTATGATTGAAAAAATTTACCATATCAATATAGGGGATTTTGAATTTTTTTCGAAAAGTTTCCATTATTGTTTGGAAACAAAAATACACAAAGACAATAGAAAATTATTATTTTACAAAACATTCACATGTATAGAAGGAATATAAAAGTAAATATCTTTTTTTTTTGTAAACAAAAAAGATTGCATTACCTTACGCTATAAAAAAAGAGACACATGTATGAAAATACATCAAAAATCGCCACTTGTTCTTCCACATGCATGGACACCATAACATGTGGTCGACATTGTTCAAGGACCATATGGTAAACTAGAGTTTGTTTTCAATAGAATACATTTTAGCTAAACCATAAATCTAACAGTAAAGAAACTCGATGTGAGGAGAACCCGATGTCCATCATGGCAAACTATGAAGACAAATGGTTGATAGTATGTTAGGAAACGCATCTCCGCGGGTTCGCTTGACAGGGAGTCGAACATAATGTCCAGGCGCTTTCTAAGGACATGTTGGTTGTGTAGATACTCAGCCAAGTCTTTTCTCATCTCGAAAATCAACACCAAATGGTCGTTCATGAGATTTCAGGAGTTGGGTGAGTCATTGAAACCCAAAGCCGGATGATCTTGCGCGCTTATGTGTATCTCCCTATGGGTTTACTCCTTGTTCTAAAAACTATTTCACTTTATCCCTGGGTCTTCATCATTAGGGTCTAAGTCATTCTTGTAGTTATTCTGTATCAGTGGCATGAATTCCTCCTCTACCATACAACCTCCCATGGTTGGCGCGAGAGAATTTAAAGGGATAATGATGCCTATTGGTGTCATCTTCTCCATGGATTTATCCTCCCAGTTAAGAGGAATCTCCTCCTCCACTATGCATCCTCCATATTTTAGTTCTAGGTTAGTCGAGTGAAACTCTGGTCGGGCACATCTACACCAATTTTGGTCAGAGTTAGGAGAGCCAACATAATTTCTTCCTGGATTGGCAAAGAGAGAGGGTGGTCTTGTGTGTCGATGCCTTCTTACTTGACTATAGTAGGCCAATCCATGCTTGAATTTTCCTATCTCACAAGGCATGGAGAAGTTGAGCTCGTGGGGAGAAGAATTAACAGAGTAATTGCAGGAAATGATGATTGTGGATGGAAGGAAGATAACATAGGGTGAGAGTGATCAAAGCGTAAGAGTAGGGGGAGAATGAAAAACAGAGGAAAAACTTTGAAGATAAGAGCCACCGCAAGGAATCACTTTTATGATGATGAGGGAAGTGACGGTTTGGGGAGACATGAATTCCAAGGTGATGTCACCTTGCTGCATCATACGAGTACTAGAGGGCCAATCTTGCATCACCATTAAACCTGCCAAACTGTACCGACGCACTAAGCTATGGCTGGAGTGAATGCTATGTATTGTGAATGGACAGAGAAGGAAGATAGCGGCGAGGGTATTTAACTACACTCGTCGCGAACGTGCCATGTAACATGTGCTCGCTAGGTGTCACCCCATTCAGGGGAATATAAAGGTAAATATCAACATTCAAACTTGTTACATTTTTACTTATTATTGTCAAACATTTTTCCTCTCACACATACAAAAATGTTTTGCACCTAGGTTGGTTTGAAGCTAGCCTATTTTACTATGCATGAAAAATTCTCATTGTAACTTTACACTTACGTAGGTTTGAGGCTAGGTTTTTTTACCATGCATGGAAAATTCTTATTATAAATTTAATGTAGCAGGGACATCCTAACATTATCATATGACAATTATAGCTAACCTAAAGGTGTAATCCCAAAACCTCTTATTTGCAACTCATAACACTTAATCACTAAAGCTAAACCTAGGAATGTGCCACTAGAACCTCTTATTTCCAATTTACAACACCTAATCACTAAAGCTAACTCACTAAGTGAAAAAATCTTTAAGGGAAATCTATCTTAAGTTTTTATCTTTTAATTATAAAGTATTTCTTACTACTAAATAAATTGAAAACTAAAGTTAACATGTGCCAACAAATGTAAAAAAATATATATTCAGCATTTAAAAATTAATCAAATTACATTATTATTTAAAAATTAATCAAATTCAAAAATCATTAAAGTGGGAAAAAAATGTTTATATGTACAGAAAGTTTAATAAAATTACTTCATTATTTAAAAATTAATCAAATTCAAAAATATTAAAGTGGGAAAACAATGTTTATATGTAGAGAAAGTTTACAATTCTAATAAAATCATTTTAATGTTTTGATATAGACCAAGAATGCTAAAAGTTGTTTATTTTTTTTACGTTTACTCTTTAGGGTTTGTTCACAGTCCCAAACCTTTAAGAGATTGTTAAAAATATTAAAATGGTGCTAAGAATTTATCATCCATCAAACGAAAGTACACAATTACTTTAGTTTTAATGCTTCACACTGCTAAAAAAGAATAAACATATCAACTAAAATAATATAATT
>ML776625.1:89271-104296 GCA_009831015.1 Picea engelmannii | reverse complement strand
GGATGTTTTGCTGTGTATGTTGGCGAAGAAAGGAGAAGATTTGTGATTCCTGCTATCTACTTATCCCATCCGATTTTCCGTATGCTGCTGGATAAAGCCCGTGAAGAATATGGTTTCAAGCAGAGGGAAGGATTAACGCTTCCATTCGATGTCGAGGCATTTGAGCAGTCTCTGTGGCTGATTAGGCGCAGTCGGTCGGCCTCTGGACAATTCAACCTTGAGAAGCTGGTGAATCAATTCCTTCTCAAGCCATCCCTCACCCCGTATGAATGAATAATTTTAAATATCTGCGCTAACTGAACAGTCCGATAGACTTGTAATTGTGGAGAACAGAAATTATTAATGCTTAAATGCTGCAATGAACAGACATTTCTATGCGGCTCAAAAATACGTGTCTGAGGACAGCACAGTACACGTTTCCAGTTGCTGTGCTCATCCTTTCCATGTTATAAGATTAGGGTTTGCAGTTTTACAGAAAAAAAATATTGTCTCTTCTATTCTATTATTTTAGTTGAGATGGTTCGTTGGTGTCTTCATTGACCATGGAAATAGTGGTTAAATTTGACCATAATGTTTTCCATTTAAGTTTAGTTTTTTCTTTATTTGTCTATTTAATTCTTAAAATCTTCAAATTAATGTATTGAAAGAAATTTCTGTGTATTAGTGTGTATATAGTAAGTTATTGAACAATATTGGTTGGAGGTAGAAGTGTTAATGAGTATACTGTAAGATAATAAACCTGTAATGTGATTAAATCACCAAAAAAACACCTTCTCTAATATCGTTCAAAAGTTATTATTCCACTTCAAATGACATACAAATCATGATCATTAAAAATACCTTTCATTAAAGGTATTTTTAGACTTTTAAACCTATGCAGTATATTCCATGTCCCATTAAAACTGAACAATATACAGAACTCTAATATCATTGAAAAGTTATTATTCCACTTCAAATGATATAGAAATCATGATCATTAAACATACCTTTCATTAAAGGTATTTGTAGACTTTTAAAACTATGCAGTATATTCCATGTCCCATTAAAACTGAACAATATACAGAACTCAAATGAAAATACAATCCACTATACAAGTATCAAAAAGATGCTTACAACCTACATGTACATGCCAAATTTTAATAAATATCAACTTAAAGCCTTCATGTAAGTGTCAAATTTTAATAAATATCAACTTACACTTGTGCCAAAGCAAAGCCTATAGTCTAAGGGAAGAGATGTTAAATAAATAGAATTTTAAATATTTAATTTTTTATTTTATTTTGTAAACATATATTTTATATATATTTTTTGTAATTTGATAATAATATATTAGTTTTATGTAGTTTGATAATAATATATTAAATTCATTTTCATAATAAATATATATGAAATAAATAATAATTTCATATTTATAATAAAAATTAATAAAATACATATAATATATACCTAAATAGATTAATATTGTATAATTTATTTCAATTTTTGGGGTGATTTAGAGTTTTATAGATATACCTAAAAACAATGGTTCAATTTATTTTTATTGTAATTAAAGTTTATTAATATTTTTTTATTGTAATTAAATTTTATTAATATATTTTGAAATTCATTTTGAATTTTGATTAAACTTTAAATTTTAAATATTAATATTGTATAATCTATTTCAATTTTTGGGGTGATCTAAAGTTCTATTGCTATACATAAATCAAAAGTAGTTAAATTTCTTTTTATTGTAATTAAAGTTTATTAATATATTTCGAAATCTATTTTGAATTATTTTGAATTTTAATAAAACTTTAAAGTTTGGGGTAATCTCCATTTTTATAGTTATACATAAAAAATCACAAGTAAAATTCTAAAGAATCACAAGTAATCATTTACCTTTTTAAGATCTGATAAACCAATAAATCTTAGTGGAAGTTAATCATCATCATTATCATCATAATATTTAAAAAATAATAAAAAATATATATATAAAAAAAAAACCTATCATTCAAAAATTGTCAATCAAATTTATACCATATGCGATCAGTGTTTGACTTGCATGAAAACCTAAAGTTAGCGGTAGTGCAACAGATTGTTTCAGCCTTGCATAGTTCTGAAAACACGATAGTACAGAAAGGGAGTAGATTAAAGAATCTTTTTAATATATTTTAAAATAATTTAAGAAATTTTAAGTATGACTAAAGTTTTATCTTCATTTAAATACATAGGTGTATGGTTGAATGATATTTAAAAAAAAGTTAAAGAATCTTTTTAATATATTTTAAAATAATTTAAATTTTTCTAAGTATGATTAAAGTTTTATTTTCATTTAAATACATAAGGTGTATGGTTGAATGATATTTAGAAAAAAGGTGTATGGTTGAATGATATTTAAAAAAAAATAAAGTTTTGATTTTTTTTTGTGTGTGTGTGTTATTAAATTTGATTGTAACAAAGAAGTTTGTTATTTCTAGTAAAACAAAATTCAAAGAGATGAATTCTCATTAAATATACCAATAATGTCTTTCATGAATAAATGGCAATCAAATTCGATAGTAATAATTTCGCATTCCTTTGGTAAAGGTTCAAATTCCATTGATCAAATATATCCAATACATTTGAGTAAATAATTTCTCTCACCTTTCGTAAAACGTTCATATTTCATGGATTATATTTAATAGTTTGAAAATATATTAATTATATTTAATAGTTTGAAAATATTTTATTTCTACATGTTACTAGTGGATTTTATCTAATAATTTGAAAATATTCATTTTTGCAGGTTAGTCTACCACTTTGAGATACATGTTACTCTACCACTATTTAGGTATCCATGGTGACGCTTAAAGACAAGTTGAACTTATGTAAACCAAAATCCATCCCATGTTTTCCTTAATTAATGCCTTGGATCTAAGCATCACACAACCAATGTGAGTCCATGCTCCACAGAGAGACTATCTTTTTATATTTTTAATGCTTTAATAAAATAAAATCACACAATTCATGTTTTTTAATTACTTGTGACATATAAAATGTATGATAACAAAAAATCGAGATACTGGAACATGAAGCCAACGTTTCAAGAAAGTTAAAATATAAATAACAAAGTTGTTCAACATTATTGTGTTTGTGTTTATTAATGAAATTATGGAATGTCTATAAAATTGAAAGGGATCGGAGTGTCTCGGAAATGTAATATTTTAAGCATTTTTTAAAATAAAATACATTGTTGATAGTGGGATGAATAAGGACAAGAGTTATAGTGGGCAACGATTCCATCATAGAAGAGGGAAGTTGAGGGGCTAGGCTTTTATATTTTTTAGTTATCCTTATTTACCCACTTTTGAATGTTAGAGTGAAGAGGAGGTTACATGAGCTTCTTAAGAGAAGACCACACTATGCTTTTGATATTTAAACTAAGTTCTTGATTTCCTTGGGGGTTGGCCATTCATTCTCACTAAAATCATTTTTGGGAGTCGTTCCTCTATGGTTCACTCTTCTTGTTCGTTCTTCTATTTGCATGGGAAAGAAAAATGAATTGTCGAAGTTAAGCAGCCAAGGTTGGTTGGTTGTAGAAATTTTTGGTGCAATCTAGCATTGAATTGATACATGCATTCTTAATATGCATTGACATATTGACAAACATTGTTCACAATTGTGAATCCTAAGAGTTATAGCATTGATATTTCCTGACCAGAAGCAATGGAGTCCTGGAAAGAGGTCAAGATCCTGAGGAATTGCATGTAAATGAAGGGGGTTCATTTTCTTTGGGTGGTGTAGGTTGAAGGGAAGAGAGATGGTAAATTGGACTTTTGTTGTGTGTCTGAGAAACCTGTGAGAGACTAATTGCTTAATGGATTAGAATTTGAGTGTCGGTCTGAGACCCATCTTTATGGATTCATATCCCTGGCTTGGGGTTGAATTTTTGTTAAACTTGGAAAAACAATGTCTAAGGTGGGGTGAAAATTCCTTGGTCTACGGCCAGTTGGTGATTGGTTTTATGAAGGATAAGTGCTCTCTTTCATGTGTTTCTCTACTTGTATATCTATTTCCGCTATGTATTAATTATTATCTATGATATATGTATTTATAATGTTCTGTCATGTTGGTTATCGCTCTGCATGGCATATGGTTCATTTCTTTTATGGTCTAACATGAATCTTGATTATTGCATGTGTTCATTTCATGATTTTTTTTAATGGTATCATAAATTTAAAATTAGTCCAAGAAGTGCGTTCTTGATGTAGCATAGCTCAGCGTTCTGTTTTGGTAGGTGAAAAAGTGGTATCAAAGTTGTAGGTGTATAGCACTAGACCTTCAAGGGCCTCCTACTTGACAGGAAAGAAGTTGTTTGGAGGAGGGTTTTCTTTTAAATGAAAAAATTCTCGGTGCTCATAGTGAGAAGTTCGCCTTTTATTTTCAGACTTATTAATATACCGTCATGGATTTCTCTGGTAATTGTAAAACCCTACATGCTTGTGTCAATGAACACATTACCACCAAGTTCATTTTTAATATTTTTGGGTGTGAACTTGCTATCAGAGATACAAATCAATTTCATCATTTCAAGAAGGGTATGTGTTCTTGTGGATATTATTAATGATACTATGTGAGTTGATCTAGATGGATATTCATGGCCACCCACCTATTCCAACTAGCTCCTCTTGTCAGTTTTTAGTTCAACACATTGTTATGTACTTCCTTGTAATTTTGGGTTCTACACTTTTGGGGTTGTTCGAATCCCTACAGATCTTCCAGGTGGATATTGTAGATGGAGTCATAGTTTGATGACATAATGCGTAGTTCTCGAAAAGACTTTTCAAACGATCTATCACATGCCTAAAATGAAGATTGTATGCAAACGTTCTGACCTCAGGAATTTAATGTACTAACTTACACAAATGGAGCCCACATGACTTTTGGTGTTCATCTCCTAGGGTTACGTTTTTGGATTTATAAGGTTTTGGCATTCATGTTGATTATAAAAAGAATTCTAGAGCCTCATTGTAATAATCATCTTTTGAATGAGTGTAGTTTTCACATCTCTTCTCTTAGATAAAGTTACCACCATTGTAGTGATTTTTGCACTCTATATTTTTACAGTCTCTTTACAATTCTTTCATTAATAGAATTCAAGTATTATTGTATTTCTTTGTTTCTAGCAATTTTCATGAGTAATTTATTGTAATTTATCTTCTTTCATTTTGTTTCGAAAATAATCTGGATCAATGGTATCAGAGGAGGTTGCTCTTGATCGTTTTCAGTGCATGTCCCCGATGAGGTCTGAGTATAGCTAGTTGTGTCTTGAGCTTGTACCTCTTGAGAAAAATAACTCTTGCACACCCAAGAAACCCTCGATGGAAACATAAAATAAAAACGATGGAGTAGAAGATTATATTAATCTATTTCTTTAGCAAGCTCTCACGCGATAGAGGGACGAAAAGATGGAGAATTTTTCACACATCCTTCAACGCCTGCTGATAGAAACATGCACATCTTCATCAAGCGACCATTTTTTAGGAACCTCTCCCTTCAACGTACAAGTTAATTTTGATATTCCCATATTTGAAGGTCAAATATATGCGAATGCCGTAGAAAAATGGTTAAATATATTAGAAGGTTATTTCTCCTTTCAAAAAAATTCCGAAAGGGAAAATATCACCTTCACACTCCTCAAGGCTCCCCCCCATGTCAAACATTGGTGGGAAACTTACTAGGAGAAAAGTTCCACAGATGAATCTCGAATATATGGGGCCAAGCCCAATTGAGATTTTTTTGTGGATTTGGTCAAGGAACAATACTGTCTTGTTGATAACTATGAACACCACTACATGAGATGGACCACACTGTGGAAACAGAAGAGACAACCAATGCCTAAGTTCACAAATACTTTCCATACCTTATGCACCAAGTTGGCTATTAAAGACTCTGAGTGGCATCTGGTTCTAAAATATCGTGGGGCTCTACATACGTACATCCAAACAAAAATTTATTTCCTGAACATCTCATAATTAGGAGTTTCCTATTGATATGTTGTCAAAATCGAGCATAAATTTATGCACCGGAAAAAATGGAAATTTAGGTTTGCAAATATGCAACAACCAAAGCATGGTAAATACGACCTTAACCAATAGCCTCTAGACAACTAGTCCAAGACACATGACAAAAAGGGTAAAGGAAATACGAAGAATGACACTCGGAAGTGGTGTGACTTCCACAAAATCTCCTGGCACCAGACCGATGAATGTCGCTCAAAATAGTGATTGGTGGCCGAGGTCAAAGACACGGAGCCGAACCATGATTCAGAATCTGATCCAGAAAATATTAAAACTAGACAGATCATCGACGAAGACCCCACTATTATTATCGCAACCAAAATAATTCAACCAGAAGAACCAGTAGATCCTATAGAGGGTGAGGGCCTATTCCATTCACATATGTGGGTAAAGGGGAGCCCATTGCATTTCATTGTTGATAATAGAAGCCAGAAGAAATTCATCTCAGCTAAGTTCATCAGATAGTTTTGGTTTTTGACAACACCACTACCGCAACCATACAACATGAGGTGGATTCACCAGCGACAAGATATTTTTGTCAGCCAATAGTGTCGCCTATCCTATGGCATATATCCCTTCAAGGATGAGGTAGTGTGTGATGTTTCCCCTCTTTATGTCTATGATGTTGTTTTGGTACAACCATATATGCAAAAATTTCATGTTGTCTATGATTCTAGACCCCGTAGTGTCATTATTACTCTTAGCGGTCAAATCTATAGGATACCAGAGGTAGTTTCGACTACTACTCCACAAAAATAGTTCCACGAGGTAATATCTAATACTTCTAAATTAATCCTCTTCACAGTATGCTCAAAAGATGCACAGAAGACCACTACAACCACTGCAACCTCAACACCTTCTATACAACAAAAACAAATTACCAAAGAGAAAGAAGATATTGTTTCTTCACCTACAATGGTTCCTACACAATGCCCCATCAAATACAAAGAGAATAGGTTGGTGGAACATATTTAACCCCACCAACAATAGGTTTGTGATAGTATTCCACAGACCAAGCAGTACAACTTCTCCAACAAAGCATGCAACTCACCAAGATTCCAATTCAGAAAACACTTTCCCCCCTTCCCTGAGCACTGAATGCAATGGAGACCATTTCTTCCTAAGGGGCAAGGAATAATCGAGGTGGATATTGGTGGCCACCCACCTATTCCAACTAGCTCATATTGTAATATTTTAGTTCAACGCGTTCTTTTGTACTTATTTGTAATTGTGGGTTCTACACTTCTGTGGTTGCCTAAATCCCTACACATATTCCAGGTGGAGACTGGTGGTTTCGCACCTAATCCAACTAGATTATGTTGGAAGTTTTCATGTCAGCACATATTTCTATACTTCCAAGACCATTTGGGTCCCTTAACGGTGTTTTTTTTTCTATGCCAGAATAAATTAGTAGACAGAGTCAGAGCTTGATGGCGTAGTGCATATTTCTTGAAAAGACCTTTCCAACAGGCTAGCGGGCGCCTAAAATGGAGATCATATGAAAGCATTACAACCCCGGGAAGTTAATGTACCAACTTACCCAAATGGGGCCCACATAAATTTTAGTGTTTCATCTCCTAGGGTTAGGCTTTTGGATGTATAGGGTTTGGACATTTATGTTTATCATAAAAATGATTTTAGAGCGTCATTGTAACCATCTTCTTGCGAATAAGAACATCCATCACATCTCTTCTTAGAGATAAAGCTTCCACCATTCTAGAAAGTCTTGCACTGTGTATTTTTACATTATCTTTACAATTCTTTCATTATTAGAAGTCAAGTATTGTTGTATCTCTCTATTTCTGGAAATTTTCATGAGTATTTCATGGTAATTTATCTGCTTTCATTTTGTTCCTAAAATAATTTGTATCATGAGTAGAGGAGAGAAAATAAACTTCATTGATTGTTGTGCTTGTCATGTTATTCCTTGCTTCTGTTTTAGCAACTTCAATGTTTCCAGTGAGCCATCATTTGATCGATTTGGATAAAAAATCGAAAGGTATACCTCCTAGATTGACAATGCACATGAACCATAGATCAAGCCTTCACATGGTTTTCCATTTTATATCTGTGATGTTCATTATTTATTTAACCCACATGCACGGGGAAGGGTTTGACTGAATGGGTTATAAGAAAAAGATAACTCTTTTTTACTTCTATGTGAAAACAAAGCCACCGAACTCTGTGGACCTATGTGGAATGTAAACTTTTGGTTGAGGTGATCGGTGGCCTAGTGGACTAGAGAAAAAGCCACTTTGGAATGTAGAGAGTCAGTGTGTTATAAATAGTGGACCATACCAACGTCATATCACTCCTTTTTTGATGTATTTTTAAGTGGGGACGACTAGTGGCCCAATGGACCGAACTGACATTGGATCGCTCCTTGTTGGAATGATGTTTGTGTGGGACAACTAGTGGCCTAGATGGTTGGTTTCCCGGTAGGCCGACAAAATAGTCTAGTTGGTTAATATGAGTTATATGTAAGTTGTGTGGTGTTTTTTGGTGTCCAATTGAACCAAACCAAACTGGATCAGAGGCATTTAAAGGAAAGGAGAAGGGGAGGCAATCCCTAATGATCGGTGGATTATGGGTTGATTCCATGTCATCTTGTGATGCCATGTTAGTGCCACATAATCATCCACATTAGTGCAATGTCATACAACACATGTAGAATGGGTCCATGTGGATTCCATGTCGGACAACAATACTTCAACACAAGGGGGAAAATGCCCAAAAAAATTCAAAAGGGAATAAATTTTTTCTCTAAGATCAAAATTAAGAAAAAAAATATTCGTTGGAAATATCTCATAGAAAGGAATCCATTTATGCACCCAAAAAATTGTTCTAAGTAGTAGATATTATAGTCAACATAGAAGAAAATGAATGGTGGCCTTGAGAGTCAACAAAAAAATCCAAATTTGCATTCTTTTTTTCAGTAATGTGTATATATGTTTCTTGTTCTTTTGTCTAACATAAATTATTTTGTATGCACACTTTCTTGCAGAATTAGGGGTATACACATATCGGTTCAAGATAAAAAATCATATTTTGTAATGCCCCTCAATTTATAGATTTAAACATTCAATTTATTGTTAGTTTATGTCAAAATTGATATTGTGAAATATATTGGAAAAAACTTATGTGGAACTATGTTATCATAAACATTGATCCAATATTTTTGTAACCTTTATTTTTAATTTATTTAATTAACAATAAACAAAAGATTAGGGAATCCAATTACAAAGAGTAAATCATTATTCCATGGGTGAGTGAAAAAAGATAAAATAACCAAAATGAATTATTGTCCATGGAACAAGTGGAACCTACTTACAAAGGTTTGGTATGTGAGGTAAAAAACTAGCACAAAAGTAGACCAAGAAGATTCCATAGGGTTAGGGATGAGGACAACTTTAAAAAATCTAAGAAAAACTTTTAATGAAAAATATGTTATGATGAAGGACATTGTTGAGTACTTGTGAGGAAAAGAGTTTGATTATTCAGAGAAGAACCAAACTCTAAGATATTTGTAAAAGTTTATACAACTTTCATTCCTCATGGAATAATTATTTCAGCTAGAAGGTGACAATAAAAAATATGGCAAACTCATACATGTGAATATGTGATGTAAATGGACCTTGAGGAAAAGGTCAATGAATGTGCATAACATTGTGAATTTATTGCAGGACTGTTGAGAGTGGATGTGCAGAAAAAGAGACCACGATGGCGGTGGAAGGAACCTGGAAAGGTGACATTAACTTCCACTGATAATTAATACCATATTTGGACTCCACTGGCCTGGAGAACCAAAAGCGGCTCACTGGCCCTGAATTAAATGTCTCGCAGGCTGGTAGGTAGATGGTTTAATGAGGGATGGGAGGTGAACCTCCCATCCGTAGAGTCGTTAGGTCTGATCAACGCGAGGGTAATCACACCACACACAACCTCACAAGAGGATAAGGCGTAAGGTAGAAGATATTGAGGGGGCAAACGCGAGGGGAACTCTGGAATTACGCAGAGTGAGTGATAGCAGAGAGGAAGGATTGCAACCTTCGCTCATGGTCACTGGCAGACAGAGAGATGCTGTCTCACAACATCGTGGTCTCAGCTCGGGGGTGGCTAGTGGTAAATCCACTGGGAGTCGCTACGCCTACGGTTGGGTGGAAACGAGCACCCCTCTCAGCAGTTGCACTCACTTCTGGTGTTATTTCTAATAAGTGTTTTACATATTGCATCTTGAAATTCGTATACTGACATATATGCTCATAGAACTATGAAATTGTGAATGATTACAGTATAAGAATGTATGTGCAGTGTTTTGATAAGAAATAATAGATATATGCTTATAAAAGAAAGACCACGCATGGATTATGATTGATAAATGAATTTAATTATGCATAAGTTGAACCAAGTCAGACTTCCAGTCCGTTCTTGGGAATTTGTTTCCCTTATCTGTCTCCAGAAATGCCCTGGAATAGATCTCTTTATAGAGATTCCCTCCTTGGAAAGGTCTACCAAGAACCAAGAAAAAGGACTTTAATGTGCAAGTCTTAACAACCCTGTACATGGAGGAATGACCCTCTTAAAATCATGAAGTAGTAGCGTAGGGATAAGTATCGGTCGACGGATGAGATCTCGTCGGAAGATCCATGGTCATTCATGACCGTTAGATTGACGAAAGAATCAAGGGCGTTACATACCTTGCCCCTTTTCCTCTACCTTCATGAATAGCGAGGAAATCAGAACCGTAGATCCCTAAGGTCTGTGGGAGTGTCTGGACCATTGGTTTCTTTTTCTGTCCAGAGGGCAGTGAGAGAGTACATGGCGTGGGACTGATCTGAGTCATTGGATATTCGCTGGAAAGCCTGATAGTTGTTGGATCTGTTAGGAGGTGCATGAGGGTTAAGCCCTCGTGAACAAGGGCGAAAGTCTCGAGAGAGGAGTCGGTATCGGGGATTCGAAGTTCGGGGTTTCGAGAGTCCTGATGACAAGAGATCGGGACACTCCTTGGTGAAAATCCCGATATAGATCTAAACCATCCATCTGTGAAGGACACGTGGTGGAGATCGAGAGTCCATCGGTATTTCAGATACCGGGGATTCAAGTTGACAAAGGATTTGCGTCATAGGGAGTCGCAAGTCGTGAAATCGTGAAACAATGAGGACCGTTCATCTGAGGGAGGACACGTGGATGATAATTCCTTGACCCCTCTCCTCCTTTGCAAGCAATGCACGAACAGGATCCCTTCCGAGGATCCCAGGGTCTGTAATGACCATTTGATTTAAGAAAGAGATGCAGGCATTAATGCCATGACCCCTTCCTTTTCCCTTGCAAGAGATGAAGGAATTGGGACCATAGACCCCATGATCCATGGAAGTGCCTGGACCGTCCATCTATAGAGCACATGTGGTCGCTGGTAAGCGCTTTGGCATTTCGGCACCCGGAAAACAAAAGGGAAAAGAACCCTTGTTTTCACGAGTCACGAAATCATGATACCCGAAATCTCGTGGACCGTTGGATCCATGCTCCTAAGAGTCGTTGATATCTTACACGACTTTCCATATCGGAAGTCGGAGATTTGAATGACGAAGAGTTTTGGATTCATTGCACTTCGTACTCCCAAGTACCAAAACCCTGAAAGGATCCATGTCATTGGATCAGGGGAGGCTTACGACCGTCGATATCCCTTTGAAGGGAAACTTTAGAGACCTTGGAAGTTTCGGGGATTTGGATGGGGAAAGGAAGAAGTCGTGTATCGCAATTCCCCGAATCGTGAAAGCCGATAAGCTCTTGGTTGGCGTAAGCACATGGACACCATATAGGGTCATGTAGACAAGACCCCAAGAGAGAAACTTTCCCCTCGGTAGCCCCGTCAGGGTTCAGCGTTTCGCTGTCCAATCTTCGGGGTTTGCAGAGTCGAGAGACTCGACGCTCCAGTAGCATTGAGTCATGAAGTGCGAAAATATGCCATGCTGATTCGGCCCATAGTCATGAATTACAATCATATGAAGGTGGAAAAAGGAAAGAGCTAGCCTATGCTAAGCCCCGTAGGAATTCGGGGATTCTGATTATTGAGAAATCAATGAAAAAAAGTTTGATTTGCGTAGTGGGTATGTGACAAAGTAGTATCAGAGCATGGTTACAACACTCGGCCTGATTGGGCTCATGCATGAGTCATGCATAAACTTCGTTCGATGTACTCCTACGAAGAGTAACCCGTTAACTTAACTCTCTTGTCCAGGATTAAAAACTTGGAAACAAGAACCCGACTGTGTGTGCATGTGAAAGAGTTATAAATTTATGCGCAGGTTATAAAATGTATTTAACTCTTGACTAATAACCAGCGTTTGTTTGTTCACCCAAGCGGACGATCAACCACGGGAATCTACAGACGCAGAGTATGGTGACTCACCAAGAGGTGGAAGAAGGCTCCCACAACAGAGACGAAGAGTCTGACAAAAGAAGAGCAATAGGAACCCCTCCAGACCTAGCCGAGACTGTGAGGAGTCTCATGGTTGAATTGCAAAGATGCAAGGCTGATAATGAAAGGATGATGAAAGAACAAGAAAAGAAAATTGAAATTAATGCAGTGTTACTACAGAGCTTATCTGACCTACAGCAACAAATGCAGCATGAACCTGAAGTGCAGAAACATGGTCGTATTAGTGGCCATACTGAGAGGATCACCTCAAGGAAGGTTCACCCCAGAGGTAAAGGACCAGTGCCAGATGATTCCACTGAGAAGGAAGATGGCGATTCAGAAGGCTCTTCCAACAATAGGACCAGTTCCTATTCTCGAAGAAAATAGAAGAAGCAAAAGACTTCGAAGGGTCATAAATTTGAGGAATTTCGAAAGGCCAAACCTCCCTCCTTCGACGGTGAGAGAAAGAAGGGAGAGGAATCTGAGGCATGGCTACTTGGACTGAAGAAATATTTCAGAGTCCATGATTTTTCAGAAAATTTGAAGGCCCGAGTGGCCACTTTCAATCTGAATGGAAAGGCTTCCATTTAGTGGGAAGACCTTAAGAATATGAAAGGGGTCAACGAGGAGGACCTGTCTTGGAAACAGTTTGAGAAGTACTTCCGGAAGAAGTGTTTGTCGGAAAGGTATTTCGACAAGAAGGCTAAAGAGTTTTATGAACTCGAACTGGGACAACTCACTATAGAAGAATATGTCAACAAATTCCTCGACTTATTGAGATATGTACCCTACATCAAAGTAGAGAAGGCGAAGGTGCAACGCTTCATCAGTGGGCTACCCAAGGAATACCAGAACCGAATCGAATTCAACAAGCCAAAGACCTTAGAAGACACTATACAAAAGGCAACATATTGTCATGAGCAATATGGACATCGGGCAGAGTCTCGTGGAAACTCGAAACAGAAGAGTGGTTCGAGATTTCAGAAAAAGGGGATCAAATCCTCAGGATTTAAAAACTACAAGACGAACCCCAGAATGAACCTTCCAGCCCGGAGTGTACTCTAGCAGAATTTTCCATCATCAGGTGAAAATAAAACTTCTGGACCTATACCAGTAAAGACTGATAACCCAAAGAGAGAACCTCTAAAATGTTGGGGTTGCAGAGAAGAGCATCTCCTGAGAGACTGTCCACACCGACAACAGAACAGTCAGAAAGTTTATAACATTCAGGAAGTGACCACAGTCAATGATGTGGCAAGGAGTGTGCCACAGATTTATGCAGCCTTCGATAATAACCAAGTTGACCACCAAGCTTCAGTGGTGGAAATAGAAGGTATGATTTTCAACCATCTGGTGTCTTTTTTTATTGACCCTAGTTAAAATTTGAGTTATATAGCCCTTAAAGCTATTCATAAGTTTAAGCTACACCCATGAAAACAAACTAAGCCATGGTTGGTACAGTTAGCCACTGGCACCAGAAGAAAGGTGGTAGAGGTCATACCAGCCTGCCAGTTAATGTTGGGTGAATTCCCCACCCAAGCAGCCCTTAATGTATTACCCCTGGGATCATATGATCTGTTGATTGGTATGGACTGGTTGTCTGCCCATAATGCCAAATTGGACTGTTACCATAAAACCTTAGAATGTGTGAGCAAAGAAGGAAAAAGGATAACCCTTCAAGGGATACGAAAACCGGTCTCGGTGAGACAAATATCAGCCCTTCAAATGAGAAAGTATTGCCGAAAGGGATGTCCCCTATATGCAATATAGGTGTTAAAAACAATCGAAGGTTCTAAACCAAGCCCCGACGATCACCCTATCCTGAGGGAATACAAAGATGTGTTTCTGGAAGAGGTACCAGGTCTACCTCTGAGAAGAGACATTGACTTCTCAATAGAACTAGCACCAGGAGTAGTGTCGGTGTCAAGGAAACCCTACCGGATGAGCACACCTGAGTTATTTGAACTCAAATTGCAATTGAAAGAGATGATGGATAAGGGTTATATTCGACCCAGCGTGTCCCCATGGGTAGCACCAATCCTGTTTGTGAAAAAGAAGGATGGCACCCTTAGAATTTGCATAGATTATAGACAACTTAATAAAGTAACCATAAAAAACAAGTACCCCTTGCCCAGGATCGATGATCTATTCGATCAATTGGGGGGTGCATCTATGTTTTCAAAGATTGAATTGAGGTCGGGATACCATCAAGTCTGAATCAAGGGTGAAGACATCCATAAAACCGCTTTCCGGACACAGTATGGTCACTATGAGTTTGTGGTAGTTCCATTTGGGTTAACCAATGCCCCTGCCACTTTCATGTGCTTAATGAAAAATGTACTCAGTAAATTTTTAGATAAATTTGTACTAGTTTTTATTGATGACATATTACTCTAAGAATAGAGAAGAACATGAAGAGCATATTCGACTTGTGCTGCAAGTGCTAAGAGAGCATCAGCTCTATGCTAAATTCAACAAATGTGACTTCTTTCAGAAGCAAATACATTACTTGGGACATGTTCTGTCCGAGGAAGGGGTAGCAGTAGATCCTGACAAGATCAGGTCTATC
>ML776625.1:70709-89221 GCA_009831015.1 Picea engelmannii | reverse complement strand
GTCAACTATGTGACTCATGATCTAGAACTGGCTGCCATAGTGCATGCCTTAAAAATGTGGAGGCATTACCTCTTGGGAAGAAAATTTGTACTTATGACAGATCACTGTGGATTACGGTATTTGTTTGACCAACCAAAGCTCAAAGCTAGACAAGATAGATGGATGGCCCTCCTTAGCGAATTTGATTTTGAAATCAAACACATCAAAGGGAAGGAAAATAGGGTGGTCGATGCCCTTAGCAGAAGAATGAAAACAATTCACCTAGCAGCGGTAAGTACCTGCAAAACACATGTCAAGAACAGAGTCAGAAATGCACAAGAAACAGATCCCTTCGTTCAAACTGTGACTGAGTACCTACAGCAGGAACCCCCTAAAGTAAAGTATGAAGGCTACCATATGACTGAAGGAGGTCTGCTCACCTATAGAGATAGAATGTTCATTCCAAATCATGACGACTTGAAGAGGTTCATCATGGATGAACTACATAAAAGACCCTACACTGGTCACCCAGGATACCAGAAAATGATCACTGCCACCCGGAAACAATTTTATTGGCCTGGAATGAAGAAGGACATAGCCAAATATTTGGCCCAATGCATAGAGTGCCAACATGTTAAAGCAGAACATCGACACCCAACAGGACTATTACACCCTTTACCCATCCTGGAATGGAAATGGGAAATCATCTCCATGGATTTTATCACTGGATTACCAACTTCAACCAAACATAATGATGCCATTATGGTGGTGGTGGATAAACTGAGCAAGTCAGCTCATTTCATCCCCATCAAATCGACCTGCAAGGCAATAGATATCACCCAAGCATTCATGAAAGAGGTATTCAGACTACACGGTATGCCGAAAGAAATAGTGTCTGACAGAGACACAAAATTTACTTCAAATTTTTGGAAATCACTAATGACGAGTTTAGAGACCAAATTGTTGTTTAGTACCGCCTATCACCCTCAAACCGATGGACAGACAGAAAGAGTGAATCAAATATTAGAACACATGTTAAGGATGCATGTAATGAATCAACCCGAGAAATGGGAAGACTACCTGCCATTGGTAGAATTCGCCTACAACAACGGCTACCAAGCATCCTTAAAGATGACTCCCTTCGAGGTCCTCTACGGTAGGCCGTGTAATACTCCAATCAACTGGAGTAATCTTGTAAATAGGGTTTCTTTTGGACCCGACATGCTGAGAGAAATGGAACAACAAGTGACTCAGATAAAACAAAATCTGAAGGTCGCTCAAAACCGACAGAAAAGTTATGTTGATCAAAAGAGAACTCCAAAAGAGTTCAAAATGGGAGACCATGTATATCTCAAAATTAAGCCCAAAAGGATTTCCCTGAGAATGGGAGCTTGTACCAAGCTGGCACCCAGTTATTGTGGACCCTTTGAGGTTCTAGATAGAGTGGGACCTGTAGCCTATCGACTAGCACTTCCTCCCATAGTAAAAGCACATAATGTTTTCCATGTTTCATTATTAAAGAAATATGTACATGATGCTAATCATATAATTGGCTGGTCTGTGATCCAGGTGGAACCAGAGGGAGAACTTCTACCAGAACCCCAATGCATACTGGACAGAAAGGAAACCCCGCTCTGGAATAGAACCATTGCATAGGCAAGGTGCAGTGGAAACATTTTGTCCCAGATGAGGCTACATGGGAAATGGAGGATGCCATGAGACAGGCCTATTTGATTTTTTTTACTTCTGTACATACCATTCATGTTAGTAGATAAGAACATCGAGGACAATGTTCCCTTTTAAGGGGGAGGGAATTGTAACACTATGTTTCCCCCATCTTGTAAATATAACTGGACTGGCCAAGAACTATGGCAAACTCATAAATATGAATATGTGATGTAAATGGACCTTGAGGAAAAGGTCAATGAATGTGAATAACATTGTGAATTTATTGCAGGACTACTAAGAGGGGATGTGCAGAAAAAGATACCATGATGGTGGTGGAAGGCACCTGGAAAGGTGGCGTTAACTTCCACCGAGAATTAATACCGTATTTAGACTCCACTGGCCCGGAGAACCAAAAGTGGCTCGCTGGCCCTGAATTAAATGTCTCGCAAGCTCGTAGGAACATGGTTTAATGAGAGATGGGAGGTGAACCTCCTATTCATAGAGCCGTTAGGCATGATCAGCGCAAGGGTAATAGCGACACATGCAACCTCGCAAGAGGATAAGGCGTAAGGTAGAAGTGATTGGGGGGGAAGACACGAGGGGAACTCTAGCGTTACGCAGAGTGAGTGATAGAAAAGAGGAAGGATTGCAACCTTCGCTCCTGGTCACTGGCAGACAGAGAGATGAGTCTCACAGCATCGTGGTCTCATCTCGGGGGTGGCTAGTGGTAAATCCGTTGGGAGTCGCTACACCTACGGTTGGGTGGAAACGAGCACCCCTCTCAGCAGTTGCACTCACTTCTGGTGTTATTTCTAATAAGTGTTTTACATATTGCATATTGAAATTCATATACTGACATATATGCTCATAGAACTGTGAAATTGTGAATGATTACAGTATAAGAATGTTTGTGTAGTGTTTTGATAAGAAATAATAGATATATGCTTATAAAAGAAAGACCATGCATGGCTTATGATTGATAAATAAATTTAATTATGCATAAGTTGAACCAAGTAAGACTTCCAGTCTGTTCTCAAGAATTTGTTTCTCTTATCTATCTCTAGGAATGCCCTGGAATAGATCTCTTTACAGAGATTCCCTCCTTGGAAAGGTTTACCAAGAACCAGGAAAAAGGACTTGAATGTGCAAGTCTTAACAACCCTGTACGAGGAGGAATGACCCTCTTAAAATATTGAAGTGGCAGCCTAGGGATAAGTATCAGTCGACGGACGAGATAACATCGTAAGATCCATGGTCATTCACGACCGTTAGATTGACGAAAGAATCAAGGGCGTTACATACCTTGCCCCTTTTCCTCTACCTTCGTGAATAGTGAGGAAATCGGGACCGTAGATCCCCAAGGTCTGTGGGAGTGTCTCGACCGTTGGTTTCTTTTTCCTTCCAGAGAGCAGTGAGAGAGTACACGACATGGGACTGATATGAGTCATTGGATCTTAGCTGGAAAGCCTGATAGTCGTTGGATCTATTAGGAGGTGCATGAGGGTTAAGCCCTCGTGAACAAGGGTGAAAGTCTCGAGAGAGGAGTCGGTATTGGGGATTCGAAGTTCGGGGTTTCAAGAGTCCTGATGACAAGAGATCGGGACACTCCTTGGTGAAAATCCTAATATAGATCTATACCATCCATATATGAAGGACATGTGGCAGAGATCGAGAGTCCATCGGTATTTCGGATACCAGGGATTCGAGTTGACAGAGTTTTTGCGTCACAGGGAGTCGCAAGTTGCGAAATCGCGAAACAACGAGGACCGTTCATCTGAGGGAGGACATGTGGATGATAATTCCTCGAACCCTCTCTTCCTTTGCAAGCAATGCAGGAATAGGATCCCTTCGGAGGATCCCAGGGTTGTAATGATCGTTTGATTTAATAAAGAGACGTAGGCATTAATTCCACGACCCCTTCCTTTTCCCTTGCAAGAGATGAAGGAATCGGGACCATAGACCCCATGGTCCATGGAAGTGCCTGGACCGTCCATCTATAGAGCACATGTGGCCACTGGTAAGCGCTTTGATGTTTCGGCACCCCGAAAACAAAAGGGAAAAGAACCCTTGTCTTCACGAGTCACGAAATCCCGATACCCGAAATCCCGTGGACCATTGGATCCACGCTCCTAAGAGTCGTTGATCTCTTACACGACTTTCCATATCAGAAGTTGGAGATTTGAATGATGAAGAGTTTTGGAGTCATTGCACTTTTAAATCCCGAGTACCAAAACCCCGAAAGGATCCATGCCATTGGATCAGGGGAGGCTTACGATCATCGTTCTCCCTTTGGAGGGAAACGTTGGAGACTTCGGAAGTTTCAGGGATTTGGATGGGGAAAGGAAGAATTCGTGTATCGTGATTCCCTGAATCGCGAAAAGCCGATAAGCTCTTGGTTGGCGTAAGCGCATGGACACTGTATAGGGTCACGTAGACAAGACCCCAAGAGAGAAACTTTCCCCTCGTTAGCCCCATCAGGGTTCGGTGTTTCGTTTTCGAAGCTTCGGGGTTTGCAGAGTCGAGAAACTCGACGCTCCAGTAGCACTGAGTCGCGAAGTGCGAAAAGACGCCGTGCTGATTCAACCCATAGTCATGAATTACAATCATATGAAGGTGGAAAAAGTAAATAGCTAGCCTGCGCTAAGCCCCATAGGACTTCGAGGATTCTGATTGTTGAGAAATCAACGAAAAAAAGTTTGATTTGCGTAGTGGGTATGTGACAGACACACAATGTAAATGATTAAATAAAAAATTGTGTGAAGACAAATCCTAGGATGTCTTGGCTTAAAATAATAAAAATGAAGTATCGTAAACCTTGCTCATAAAAATGAAATATTACACTGCCGAAATATTTTATACATGAACTGTTAAGTGGTGAAGAATCAAAGGTAAATAGATCAGAGGATTAGATACTTTCCGCATGAAATCATTGAATCCTCGAAGAAAACAAAAAGGGCAATTTATATTACAAGCAAATTAAAAGAGTTACATATGAGTTGGTAGTTCAAATAACCAACTTCATACACTGGAATTAAACACAGTTCATAATAATAACTAATCAATCCTTAACAAATAAAAACTAAAATTTATATCTTGGAAATTTCTTGAGAGGTTCAAATGTTGAAATAGTATATGTTTGGAATGGAAGAATACATCACTACCTAACCTATGAAACATCAAGAAGATAATATAACTAAGTGCCACCACCCAAATGATGCTTATCAAGAAATTTCTTAACCTATGAGGAACACAAATGGGTATTCTCTAGAATAGAAGCCATAGTGTCTGGTAATTAATGTCCATTGAATTCAACCTTGCACCAAGGGTTTCAACAAATCCTGCATATAATCCATGGTCAAATATATATACTTTGAAACATTTTTGAATAATGTTTAAGTTTCAGAAATAAAAAATTAAGGCTACGTAATAAATTGTTCTTTACATTAGCACATGAATGAACAATGAACATGTTGTTAGGATTGAGAATTCGTTCTCTCCAAACCCGACATATCCCTGTGTACAAACCATAGAAGAAAAAAAAAATGAGTTATATAAATACAAGAACAAGAAGTCATATATAAGTTTTAAACTATCCAACTATCAATATCAATGGAGTAATCTATCACCTGAAATACTTTGGTATCCATTATAGCTCTTGATTGATTCTACCCGAAAAATGTAAAAGAGAAATGACGAAACCCTATGACTGGGTAGAGAAGAACATATGGATCTCATGCTCACCATCTAAATGAATTGATACATTAAACAAGTGATGGACTCGATTTCCATGCCACAATTAACTCTTGGTGTACTATTAAGAGTAATACAAATATAAAACTTAATGGTGCCAAGACATGGATTGCATGGATTCATCCCTCATGGATATCGATTAACCTCATTTTTGTATAAAACCAAGTTTAATCTTGGTTATAAATTAATCAAGTTTACGTTTAACTCGATCCATTTAAGTATTGTCACAAAAGATAGGAGTTGGCTCCTTTTTTGTATGTGACATGTCATTCAATAGTCTTCACAGCCACACAACCTGACAAGAAGATGAGGTAGCAGCGACATGCTCTTCCTCTGCAGAATATATTGAGACAATGGGTTGCTTATTTGATGAGCAATAAATCAGATTTGTGCCTAGGTGAAAAACATACACTAAGGTGTTTTTCCGGTCATCTGGGCTGCCTGCAAAATCACTGTCATTGTAACTAGAAAGATGATTATCTTCATAATGAATGTACCATAAACTAAAATTGAGAGTGTCAGGAACATATCTTAGAATCATTTTCACCATCTTCCAGTGAGAATCTTTGGGAGATTACATGAACCTGGAAACAAAGCTGATTGCATACATAATATTAAGCTTAGTTGATGTAAGATACAAAAAACTGCCTACTAAAGTTTTGTACAAGGTAGAATCCAATGTAGGGACTTCATCATCCTTGCTCAATTTTGAGCCTAGGGGTATAGGATTTTTTGTTGGATTGCAGTATCCCATGCAGAATCATTTGATGATGTCGGGTGCATATTTTTGTTGACAGAAAAAAATACCTTTGGTTGATTGGTCAACCTCAGTTCCCGAAAAAATATTTCATTATGCCAAGATCTGTCATCTCCAACTCAGATTGCATGGTATGTTTAAAACTGGTTAACTCAATATTTCCAGTATATATCATGTCATCAACACATAAACATAGAATTAGAATTTTACCTTGCGGATATGTTTTGGTGTATAGAGTTGGCTCATTTTGGTTTCTGTTGAAACCAATCTTGATCAGGTAAGTGTAAATTATATTGTACCAAGATATTGGATATTGCTTTAATCCATACAAGTATGTTTTCAACTCATACACTTTGTCTAGTTGTTCTTTGGCTTCAAATCCAAGTGGCTAATCCACATAGACCTCTTCTTCTAAGACACCATTCAGGAAAGATGAACTGACATCCATTTGGTATACTTTCCATTTGTGTTGATCTATTATGGCTAAGAGAGTCCTTACAGTGTCCAACATTGCTATTGGAGCAAAAGTTTCACCATAATCAATGCTTGGTTGTTGTGAGAATCCTTTGGCAACAAGCCTTGCTTTCTATTTTTCAATCTGCCCCTTTTCATTGAGTTTATTTTTGTACACCCACTTGACACCAATACTTGTCTAATGTCGAGGAAGATCAACAAGATCCCATGTATTTTTCTTCTCAATGGAGTCAATCTCTTGGTTAATGGCTTGAACCCAATATGGCTCTTTAGCTACCTCTTTAAAATATGTAGGTTGACATGACATTAATGAAAAAATATTGTGTTGATCAAGATCATCCAACTGTTGATGGATTTCTCTCAAGCTCTGATTTCTCTTATTTTGAAGTTCAGAGGATGAATTATACTTGAATAAGAGTTGTCATGAGAACTTTGAGGTTGTCCTTATACCTACAATCTTGGAAGGACATGATGATGTGTTTGTTTTACTGACTTTTCTTTGTTTTCATAAAGTGGTAGTGATGGATTTTGACTGTCCATAGGGAAATTTTCAGACTCACTTTAGAACTGATTTTCAAGAAATTTGACATGAAATCTTGGAAGGACATGATGATGTGTTTGTTTTCCTAACTTTTCTGTGTTTTCATAGAGTGGTAGTAATGGATTTTGACTGTCCATAGGGAAATTTTCAGATTCAATTCATAACTGATTTTCAAGAAATTTGACATCTCTTCTGAGAATTAGTTTCTTTGAAATCATATTGTAGGGTTTGTTGGATTTGGATGTCTCATTGTAGCCAACAAAAATGCATTTCTCACTTCTATCATCAAGTTTCTTCCTCAATTCAGAAGGTATGTGAGTGAATGTAATCCATCCAAATGTTCTAAGATGAAAAACATTTAGTTTTGTACCACTCCATGCTTCTTGAGGGACCTTCATCTTGACACTAGTGGTTGGGGATCTATTCAGGATATAAACCGAGCATGCTATTGCTTCAACCCAAAATAGATTTGACATAAATTTCTCTCTAAGATGGCTCATTTCCATGTTCATTATAGTCTGATTTTTCCTCTCAACTACTCCATTTTGTTGTGGAGTATACTTGGTTCTGGTTTGCATGATTATTGCTTGTGATTTGCAGAAATTTGCAAATTTTGTTGAACAATGTTCTCCTCCTCCATCTGACCTGAGAATCTTCACATATTTCCCACTTTTTTTTCCAGCTTCAGCCTTGAACTAGTTGAACTTTTCAAAG
This sequence comes from Picea engelmannii, assembly GCA_009831015.1. NCBI lineage: Eukaryota > Viridiplantae > Streptophyta > Pinopsida > Pinales > Pinaceae > Picea > Picea engelmannii. The sequence goes on along the minus strand of ML776625.1, from coordinate 81,338 downwards.
GATTCAAACTTTTGTATGAGGAAATAGATCCAAATTTTCCTACAAAAGTCATCAATAAATGTTAGAAAATAAAAACTACCACCTATTGAATTTGTTTGCATTGGTCCACATAGGTCAGTGTGAACCATATCTAAGTGTTGTTTGGCTTGAGTGGAGGATTGTGGAAATCTTGTTCTCTTATGTTTTCCGAGAATGAAAGACTCACATGGGGGATTTTTCTCTTTGAATATATGTAGACCTTTGACCATGGAGTGCTTATGTAGAAGGCTTAGAATCTGAAAGGGTAGATGTCCTAATCTCACATGCCAAATCATAGTTTCATTGGAGGTGGATGCACTTTGTGCATAAGATTTGGTCGTATTTGCAATTCTAAGGGTGAGGGGAAACATTCTATTCCCAATCATGTAGATTTTAGAAATCAATTTTATGTTGGGATTTTTTTCATGTATCCTACATGATGATCCTTCAAAAATTACCTTATAGCCATGTTCAACTAGTTTTCCTACACTTAAGATATTATGTTTCAGATCTGGAATGTGATATACATCGTTTATGTCTTTATTTACATCTTGTTTAGTGAAAATACGTACAGTTCCTTTGCCTTGAAATTTGACTAAAGAGTCAACTCCAAGTGTAATATCAGATGAAATAGAAGAATCAATGCATGAAGTTAAAACTTTCTTACCTGTCATGTGATTGTTGCATTCACTTTCGAGTAACCAGAGGTCCTTTTGTTGTTCTTTAGTTTTGTGACGTGAGAGAAACATCCCATCAGAGGTGTCTCCTTCATGATTTGAGACATCTGTTATGCCTACGTGTTGATATGCTTGCTTCTTCATCAATTCAGATTCATAGTGCCTATACTTTTTGCAGTAATAACATTGTATGATTTCTTTGTCATTTGATCTCCTCCCGCTACCTATTTGATGCTGGAAATTCTAATTTTGGTTTTGATGTGTGTGACCTTCACCTCAGTGATTGTTTCTTAGAATTATCCCTCTTCCTCTGTGACCTATGACTCTCCCTCTGCTAAAAGAGAATTGAGTCTTGAAGGCGTTGTCTATTGAATCATCTTCTAGATGTAGTCTGGTCTCATGTGTCAATAGAGAGCCCATTAGTTCATCTGTTGAAAATTTTGACAAATCCTTGGATTCAAGGATGGCTATAACAACCATTTCGAATATATTTGGAAGACTTCTAAGGACTTTCTCAAAAATTCATAGATAAGGGATGGCTTCACCAATCAAATTGATATGGTTTACAATACCCATGACTGTGGTCATAAATTCATCAATATTTTCAATCTCTATCATTTATAACGTCTCAAAATGCATCCTCAAGGTCTACAGCTTAATTGTTTTGACCGTGTCATCTCCCTGGTAAGTTGTTTGTAGGATGTCCTTGTTAAATTATGAGTTTGATTTCTTATGCAGATTAATTCTTTTATTTTGTTCAATACTTTGATTCCATCTTAATATATTTCAACAATTCCAAATCATAATCGAATAGCAATAATTATGTAGATAATTAAACATGCATATCAACAACACATATACCCTGGGCAAACCATGTATACGAAGAAAAACCCAAACAAACAATATTCCTTTATTTCGTTAATAATATAAGATCTCTTACAAATATCCACCATGAATGTTATTCTTTGAAAGAGCTTTCCAAGATGACTCTGACCTGACAAAGACTTACAAGACCTTGTTGAAATACACCTTTGATATGTTGCCTCTTTATCACTGATGTGATCCTATATTGCTTCACCCTCAACCTGCATATGAAAACTGTGTTGCAGAACTATGTTGAAGAGAGATTTTGACCTCTTCTTATATAGGTTGAAGAGGGGAAGAGGGGAAGCTTGAAATAGTAACCTAATTGCATGCATTAAACATAACTCATCTTCATGCTTTAGTTTGAACTTAGAACTAGACTTGAGATTGGTTACAAATCAACTTTACACTTTAGTTCTAACTTAGAACTAGACTTGAGATTGGTTACAACTCAGCATTACACTTTAGTTCGAACTTAGAATTAGACTTGAGACTGACATGCTTTAGTTCGAACTTAGAACTAGAATTAAGACTTTAGTTGCAACTCGACATTACACTTTAGTTCTAAAGTAGAACTAGACTCAAGAATTTAGTTGCAACTCAACATTACACTTTAGTTCTAAAATAGAACTAGACTCAAGAATTTAGTTGCAACTCAACATTACACTTTAGTTCTAACATAGAACTAGACTCAAGACTTTAGTTACAACTCTTGACAAGGCAATTCAAAATTCTCTTCATGGTGGATAATGTTTACATGTGCCAACACACTAGATCAATGCAATTACATCATTTGCAATATTAGGAATATTGTTTGTTTCTAGCTCATAGGAATTTTATATTCAACCTAACTTTTGATAGATTCCTTGACTTTTTCTCATGGCTCACAAGGTTTGACTAGGCTCATAGAGGTTGTATGTTCCCCTTGACTTTTTCCCTAGTCTGTCTATGCTCACAGAGGTTGTACATTCCCTCTAACTTTTGCACTAGACTGTCTATGCTCACAAAGGTTGTACGTTCCCCCTGACTTTTTCATTAGACTCACATAGAATCTCGTTCGTCTTGACTTTTGGTTTGACTCACAGATGTTGTACATTCCCACTGGATTTTGTTAATACATCGCAAGACTGGTTGATTCTCCAAATCTCCCTGGCTAGCCTCAGGGTGGCCCAAATGGCCTCTCATTGGAGAATGATTGTCGATGCTGCCAAATTTAACACTCTCTCTCAGCGAGGGAGTCATTCTCAGCCACACCAATCTTGCCTCTTAGCTGCACAAACTATCTCGAGGTCAGAGGCTTGGTCTGGATATCAGCTAACTACTTGCTCGTGGCTATGTATTATAACTTTATAGTTTTTCTCTGGACCAAGACTTGGATGTAGTGGTACCTCATGTCAATATGTTTTTACTTATCGTGAAATACCAATTTCTATGTTAATTTTATGAAACTTTGATTATCACAGTGAACCACCGTCGTCTCAAGCTTGTCACTAAACAACCCAGAAAGAAATTTTCTGATCCATCCTGCTTCCTTGCTAGCATCACTTACTGCAATGTACTCAGCCTCTATTGTACTCTGTGCAATGGATCCCTACTTTTGTCTTGACCAAGATATCATAGTGGATCCTAAACTAAAGCAGTATTTGGAAATACTCTTCCAATCCACTGGCTTCCTGCCCAGTTAACATCTGCATACCCATGCAAAAATAAACCACCACTGGATGTATATCTCATACCATAAGTAATGGTCCCTCTGAGATATCTCAAGATGTTCTTTGCTACCACCCAGTGTCTCTGTCTCAGTTCAATCATGAACTGACTCATTGCAATCACTGCATAGCATATATCTAGCCTAGTGTGGATCATGTACAACAATGATCCAATCAACTGCCTATACATGGTGGGATCCACCAGATATGAACCTATATCAAAATCATGCAGCTTCCTCAGGTTGGTAACCATTGGAGTATACATGGATTTTTAGTCCATCATACCAAACCTCTTTAGTACATCCACTGTGTATTTTCCTTCCCTGTCTTTGCCACACTTCCAATCTTAGGAAGTAATGCACCAAGCCCAAGTGTTTCATCTCGAATTTTGAGGTTAGCTCTCTCTTACACCAGGCTATTAGCCCTTCATATCCTATTAGAAAGAGATCATCAACATACAAGATTAGTATAATAGGTTGGTTACCTCTTACCTTAAAGTATAGATTTGCATCAACATCACTTTTTTGAAAGCCCAGGATTTTAAGAAAGCCATCAATCCTGTCATACCAAACTCTGGGAGCCTGCTTAATACCATACAAGGCCTTCTTTAGCTTGCATACATGAGTTCCTTTGTTATGCAGTATAAATCCATGTGGTTGTTCCATAAAGACCTCTTTTTCAATAGTTCCATTCAAGAATGTTGTGTTTACATCCATCTGATGTAGCTTCCAACCAAGTACGAAAGCTAAAGAAATAATAGCTCGAATGGAGGTATACCTAGATACAAAAGAAAAAGTCTCTTCGTAGTTGATTCCTTCTTTCTAAGTGAAGCCTCTGGCTACAAATATTTCTTTGAAATTTTCCACACTTCCATCAACTACATGTTTGATATTATAGATCCATTTGGAAGAAACCATTGATTTGTCTTTTAGCCTTGGCACAATGTCCCAAACATTGTTCTTTATAATAGACCTATATTCCTCAACCATGGAATCCTTCCATACTTGTAATTTATCTTCTTCTTCAAATGAAGAAGGTTCAACATCACTAATGCTTCTCATCAGTGCAACATAGCCTCCAAATCTATGAGGCCTCTTCCTTTCCTTGAAAGATCCTTTGGGAGAAGTTATCCTTTATGCTTCCCGCACTATTTATTTAAGCCACCCTGGCTTCCTTTTGGCTGAAGGTTCTTCAAAAGTTCTTTCTAACACTTCAGCAGGTTCTAGGGGCTCATTACTTGGCCCTTCACAAGTTTCCTCCCTCTGATCATATGACTCTTCATTTTCCAGAAGAGGGTGAAGCTAGTTGAATTGCTTTTGAATCATGTTGAATCTCTCTAGATTTCTTAAATGCGGCTTCCTCATGGAAAGTCACATCTCTACTTACATATATTTTTCTTTGACCTGCTACATAAATCCTGTAAGCCTTGGAGTTCGCATTGTACCCCAAAAACACCCCATTCTTTCCTGAGGATTCCATCTTTGTCCTCTTTTCCTTAGGGACATGAATATACACAGGACATCCAAATATCCTTAGATGACCTACTTTAGGTTTGATCAATGACAAGACCTCTTCATGAGTCTTGTCCTTCAAAATAGCATGTGAACACATGTTCTGAATATACACGGTAGCGGAGGTAGATTCCACCCATAAAAAAATTGGTAGATCCTGGTCGAACATCATTGCTTTGGCTGCCTCACAAATAGTCTTGTTTTTCCTCTCAACAACACCATTTTGTTGAGGATTATATGGCACAGTAAACTATCTCTTGATTCTTGCTGACTTCCAGAAATCCTCAAACAAAAGAGATTCAAACTCTCCTCCAATGTCTGTTCTAGGGATTTTGATGTGTTTCCCTGACTGCTTTTCAATAAAGGCTTTATATTCTTTGAATTTATCAAATATGTCACTTTTAGCTTTAAGAAAATATATCCAACATTTTCTTGAGTAATCATCAATAAAAATGAAATAATACAAACAACCACTGAGTGAAGGAGATGACATGGGACCACATACATCAGAATGAACCAGATCTAAGATGCTCTGAGCTCTGTTGTCACTACTGGGAAATGCTTTCTTTATATTTTTACCTAGCATGCATCGCTTACAAATTTCATTTTTACTATGAGAAATAGAGGGCATGCCACATACCATGTTTTGTATATTTGGAAGAGATTTGGAATGAATATCTCCAAGTCTTATGTGCCACAACTCGTTGGAGCTAGTTGTATCATGAAACAATTCCTGAATTGACTATCCTGACACGACGTACAGTCCTCCACTCCAGGTTCCAATGGGTTATGGTGTACTTAAGTGGCTACCTTTAGCCCATAGTAGTGCCTTCTTCTCATTGAAGATCACCCAATATTCCTTTCCCTCAAGAGTTTCAATTGATAGTAGATTCTTCTTGAGCCTTGGAACATATAATACTTCATCAATGTGATGTCTAGCCCCAGATTCCAATCTGAAGGAGATAGAGCCTACTCCCTCTATATTGTAACATTGTTCATCCCCAAGATTGACCTGCTCTACAAAAGATTTTGTCTCGAAATCTGAGAGGATCTCCTTGTACCTTGTCATGTGCTTTGATGCACCACTGTCTACTAACCAATTTTTCAGCCCCATGGAAACTGAACTGGATAAGGAAAAAATAGAATAATATTCTTTCTCATTAGAAGGACTTTTCTGATTTCTTTTGGATTCATCATCCTTAGCAATTGAGGCATGATGTTTCCCTTTCCTAGGACATTTCTTTCTAAAACAACAATCTTTAGCAAAATGACCCAACTTATTACAAGTAAATAATTTAATCTTAGATGTATAAATATTCTTGCCTTTGAATGTACCTTTGGTGTTTGGATTCAACTTAGAGCCTTTTTGGAAAGTGCCTTTCTTCTTTCCCTTGAATCTTGATGATAAAGCTGAGTGTTATTCTTTCGTTGGCTCACTCCTGGTAGCTGTGTGACTTTCCTCCTGGAGGAAATCATGCCATAACCTCTCAAATGTGGGTTGAATCTCTCTCCCACTTACACTGGATAAGAAGGTATCCCATGAAGAAGGAATATTGTAAAAAATGGCCTGCACTAAATCATCATTGTCCACTATCACCCCTATGACTAAAAGCTAATCTTTGATCTGAGCTATCCTGGAACAAAGAGATGTCAATGATTCACCTTTCTCCATGTTCAAATACTTAATCTTGTGCTTAAGTGTCCTCTTGTGACCTGGAGCATGTTTCTCATACAAATTCACCAAGGTATCCATACAGTCCTTGGTAGTCATCAACGAAGTCATTGCAGGCATTATACTGTCTTTGATTGAGTCAAAGATGATTCACTTGGCCTTTGCTTGACTCTTCCTGAAAGTTGTTCTTCCTGCATTATTCGTTGGTTCCTCCACCACTGTGGTCACATACTGCTCAAGATCATGCTCTTGCAAGATATTTGTTATACAGAGCTTTCACACATTAAAGTTGGTAGCTCCTTCGAGCCTATCTTTAGCCCTGAATGAAATGGAGGATGACATGGTCCTCACACTAGAAACTTATTCAAGATTTCTTGGATCTATGTATACTTGTTGCTGCACTTCAACACGTTTAACACACCCTAAGCTTTGATACCATGTTAAATTATGAGCTTGATTTCTTATGCAGACTAATTCTTTTATTTTCTTCAATACTTTGATTCAAGCTTAATATATTTCAACAATTCCAAATCATAATCGAATAGCAATAATTATGTAGATAAGTAAACATGCATATCAACAACACATATACCCTGGGGAAACCCTGTACAAGGAGAAAAACCCTAGCAAACAATATTCCTTTATTGCATTAATAATGTAAGATCTCTTACAAATATCCACCATCAATGTTCTTCTCTGAAAGAGATTGCCAAGATGACTCTGACCTGACAAAGATTTACAAGACCTTGCTGAAATACACCTTTGATATGTTGCCTCTTTATCACTGATGTGCTCTTCTATTGCTTCACCTTCAACCTGCATATGAAAACTGTGTTGCAGAACTGTGTTGAAGAGAGGGTTCGACCTCTTCTTATATAGGATGAAGAGGGGAAGCTTGAAATAGTAGCCTGATTGCATGCATTAAACATAACTCAGCTTCATGCTTTAGTTCAAACTTAAAACTAGACTTGAGATTGGTTACAACTCAACTTTACACTTTAGTTCGAACTTAGAACTAGACTTGAGATTGGTTACAACTCAGCATTACACTTTAGTTCGAACTTAGAACTAGACTTGAGACTGACATGCTTTAGTTCGAACTTAGAACTAGACTTAAGACTTTAGTTGCAACTCAACATTACACTTTAGTTCTAAAGTAGAACTAGAATCAAGACTTTAGATGCAACTCAACATTACACTTTAGTTCTAAAATAGAACTAGACTCAAGACTTTAGTTGCAACTCAACATTACACTTTATTTCTAACATAGAACTAGACTCAAGACTTTAGTTACAACTCTTGACAAGGAAATTTGAAATTATCTTCATGGTGGATAATGTTTACACATGCCAACACACTAGATCAATACAATTACATTATTTGCAATATTAGGAATATCGTTTGTTTCTATCTCATGGGAATTTAATATTCAACCTAACTTTTTCTAGATTCCTTGACTTTTGGTCATGGCTCACAAGGTTTGACGAGGCTCACAGAGGTTGTATGTTCCCCCTGACTTTTGCACTAGTATGTCTATGCTCACAGAGGTTGTACGTTCCCCCTTACTTTTTCACTAGACTATCTATGCTCACAAAGGTTGTACGTTCTTCTTGACTTTTTCATTAGACTCACATAGCATGTCATTCGTCCTGACTTTTGGTTTGATTCATAGAGGTTATACATTCCCCTTGGCTTTTTTCAATACCTCACAAGACTGGTTGATTCTCCAAATCTCCCTAGCTAGCCTCAAGGTGGACCATATGGCCTCTCATTGGAGAATGGTTTTCGATGCTGCCAAATTTAAGAGTCCTAGGTCTGTTTTGAAGTAACAACACCTGTTATTTTTTATAAAATTGAGTCATCCACTAAGTTTTGAATCCATAACTTCTCCTTATTCTCTCTTTTCCTCTCTTCTGCCTGAGCAACTCTCTCTTGATTTTTCATGGCATCTAGGTCTACTAGATCTGGTTCCACATAGCCAAGATCCATTGGATCTCAACACTCATGTTCTTGTAAGAAGGATCTCATTCTGAGATAACCAAATTCATACGTATTTCCAAGAATAATTGGCCCTTGTGTTGGCCCTAAATGGTTAGAGGTGGCCAATTTTGTAAAAAATACAAAAAAAAAGGACAACATGGGAATTTTTTTTTACCACTAATACTGCTTGATGAAAGTTGACAGGTCATGTTTTTGGTTCCTGCATGTAAAAAACTAGGTCCTCGAAATCCTCTATGTGACTTTGGGCTGAAAAACGCAGGCCAAACAACTTCTTTAGCTTTGATCTAGCTGGATTTGACTATTCGAGCACGAGATGTACAAAGTCATAACTCCAAGCACTATTGTTTATCGACTATAGCCCCTCTTAATGGCTGAAATGAGATATCTTATTTTACTCAAGAGCCAAGACTTCTTTTGTTTAAACGAAAAAAAAAAATCTGTGTTAAATTCTCCTATGACCAAAGGATGAAAACCAGGTGATATCCCAAAATGCGCTAGTTCAGGAGCTCTCAGTACTTCGGGCTCCGTGAGTTGTAATATGTCAAAACCCATGTTCCTTTGAATAACTGAATGAGCGAAGTGATCGATGGTCTCAGTTACCCGTTGAGATCTACGAATCAAAATTTCAGGACCTCGGGTGTTCAAAAGATCAACGATCCTCAGACCTTGACAAACTAACAACCAAGATTTGTTTTAGGATGCCAGACTTCAGGATTTCCCGTCTACTAAAACACACTATCCTCGAGAGTTTTGATTTTTTGAGGTGATGATATCAACCTCCTCGTGTCCTCTCAATTGGACGACTGATATTTACTTCGACGTTCGGGAGTCCACACAACATTGCATCATGTTCTCCCTGAACCATGACCTAGCTAAGTGGTAGATCCTTCATCCACATGTCCAATGAGATCAAGAGCTGAGATTTACTTCAAAATCCCAGGATTCGGGAGTTTTGAGGCACACAACATGTCAAACCTCTGAAGTGTTAACATTCAGGACTGTCATATCTGTCGACAAGTGTCCACAACCTTCAACAGTTTATATCTTCTTTGGCTCCAACAACTTCTTCACTATGTAGACCCTCCAGAGTGCTAAGCCTCCAAAGTAAGATATCTGACACCATGTGTCCTTATTGATGGACAATCGAGATGAACTCCGGGCTATGGGCCTCCGGGAGTTCTCTCTTTAGACCTCCGAGTTTCCTTTGAAGTGTCTATCCTTCGGAGGGCAGGATCTATTGCCATGTGTCCTATCTGTGATCAATGGTCTAGATTAACTTCAATTCCCAGTCCTTTGGGGCTCCCATATCTCTTTCGATCTACTCCATGTGACCTTTCCACCGGTTTGAATCTGCTTCGATCTTCGAAGATTCAGGCGTCTCGTGAGCTTTAGCACTTACTTCCTCCCGGAGTGCTTACCTTCCGGACTCCAGGATTTGTTGACACACATCCTTTGCAAATGGACAGTCCTGATTCACTTCGGGTCTTTGAGAGACTCCTCTCCTCTACGACTAAAAATAGAAAACCTTCGAACTTTCGAAGTCCAATGGAGGGTAAGGGTTAAACACCGTGTGACTTACCTAGATCCCGACTATCGATCCACTTACTCAGATCCAACAGCCGGGATCAATTCTCCTTCTGTGTGATTTTCGATCTATTTGGGCTAGATTTGATGGCCCAGATTTGTTCCCACGGTCGATCCAACGACTGTTGTAGCTTCTCCTCTGCTAGGAGTGTATTTTCCTCCTGAAGAAGGGATTTCACATATCTTTAAATGCTTTGTTAAGAGTCTTACTTTTTCGGCTCCGATGCCATGACAAAACAATAAATGAAAAAGATAGAACGGGAACAAGAATGTGTGGAGCTCAATTGTATTAGATGATAGTCTAAATCTATATAGAGAAAATAAATCAAGAAGATAGGACAAATCCTAACGACTAGTACAGCTGGTTGTACTGTACATTGTTGAGAGGTTATAACTAGCAACAACCACTTTATAAAAGTGGTTGATATATGCCGATCGAAGTCATTAATTAGGAAAGGTGAAAAATGACGTCGATCGGCGTATATCATCCACTTTTATAAAGTGGTTGCTGCTAGTTGACAGTTGACATGCCTTGGGACTACCATTAATATATTAATACGAATATATTAATGTATAAATTAATTTAAAATACA
>ML776625.1:38873-57642 GCA_009831015.1 Picea engelmannii | reverse complement strand
AGTAAACACATTGACACTCGGTTTCATTTCATACGCGAGTTAGTCAATAATGGTGACATTGCACTTCACTTTTGTGGTTCTAGAGATCAGCTTGCTGATATTTTCACCAAGCCACTAGGAAAGTCAGTTTTTGACTTCCAGAGACAGCACTTAGGCATAGTCAGTGCTGCTGATTGTAACTGTTGAGTCTAAGAGGGAGTGTTAAATATATTGTACCCTCAACAGTATAACCGTACACTGCCAGCTGTACTGGACAATTGTACTTTCTATTTTCGTCTTTCTTTGAGCATATATAAGCTCAGCTATTTCCTATTGTTAGAAAGACTTCTGAATCTCTTTAGTTCTGTTCTGTACTTCTTCATACATTTGAATATACTATTCTTTTCTCTCTGCATTTCTCTGTCCTTCACAATTTATCAGTGCCTACGTCTCGGCCTTTTCTTGGATGCCGCCGCAAGATCCCTAATAAGAAAACACATATAAAGCAATGACCGTCATTAACATAACACGCGGTCCTGCCATGGTACCGAACTTGTATTGTCTAGATTCTAGAGCCTTAGAATATGCTTTTGAAATCCGTATAATCTTTAATTCTAGAGCCTTAATCCGTAGAATATGCTTCTGAAATCCGTATAATCCTTAATTCTAGAGCCTTAATCCGTATAATATGCTTTTGAAATCCGTATAATGCTTAATTCTAGAGCCTTAATCCGTACAATACGCTTTTGAAATCCGTATTTTTTTCGTTTTCATACGCAACCAACTCCAAATAGAACGGTCTTCCACCGTTTCAGCGTGATTCATATGGATCCATAGATATTTAGTACCCTTATTTTGTGATCACCAAAGGTCGTCAAATATTATTTTCGTAACGATATCGAGAGGAAAGAGCCGGTTACAGTCGCTGAGTTGATATTTATTTAATATTGATCTAACCGATGGTCGACAATTCCTCTGAATTCATATATTTCCCCCCTCCGCCTGCAAGGAACATGAAATATATCGTTTTGTTTTTTTAAATAATGAGTTTTCTGTCGGTTATGATAAGGGATTGGGAATCGTACTTATAACATTTTTTGGTTTAGGTTTTCATAGGCAGAAGACGTCGCAGATTTTTCTTTGTGGTTAATCGGGAAGGGTAAGGTACCAACATTCTCTCTGTGTATGAGATTGGGATTTAATCTTTTTAACTGTCTATGTTCGAGCTTGAATCCCCTTAATTAATGTTTTTGTTTATCAGTGAGCGAGGATGATGGAAAATGTACAATTAGCTTTCCAATCAGCTGTTTTTTTTCCTAATGAGCAAGCATGTTTGGAAATAAACAATGTAAAGGCCCAATCTCTTATCTCACTTCTTATCTCACTACTAGGTCTCAAGAAATAATATTTCCTCTCCTATTAAGGGAATCTGTGATGAGTTATATTTAGATGCATTCAGTAATGTAAATCTTTTGACATTATTGTTTAAAGTGATTCCTACAAATCTTCCCGATATTAAAAGTATCCAATTCTCATGTTTTGTTAGTAAGGTTCATTCCACTACCCACCCCAGGTTTGTGATCAAGGAATTGTCAAAATTGAATTTGAACGATACTGTAGTTTCTACTGAATATCATTATTTTGTTTGTTTTGTGTTTCCCAAAAATGAAGATTTAATACTGAAATACTTCATGATATTCTCTTCCTCTTCGATGTAAATATGAAGAAAGGGGATATAGTTTAGGATTTACTTAAAAAACATTTTTAATCTTCCATGCTTACTTACTTAAGCCTAAGTGTTTCATTTTAAAAAAAAAATTGTTTATGGCTTTTCAAAAGGGCTAATAATGAAGCATGGGCAATATTCGAAATGTTTGTAGTGTTGGAACTTCTAAGGGCCCTTTCCCCAATTAGAAAAAACACACTTTATATTTTCATTATTTAAGGTAATTAATTCACTTAATTTATGCCAATGATACCATACCTATTTTAAGAAATCATAGCTTATTAGAATGTAACTGTTATCTTCTCATGCTTTAAAACACAACTTGAACATTTTGTAGGTCGTTGTATACCTCTATACACGGGTTATTATTTTTATAGGATTCCCCACTACTAAACCCATAAAAATTTAAATTTTTTTATACTATTAAACTAAATGCATCTAACAACATTTCCAAAAACATAATTATAGACAAAGTAGCATATAATTCGCTCAAAACACAAAGTACTACATAACAAAATAAACTATAAATAAAAGTAACACACAAAGATAAAACACTTATCTTTCAGTAACAATTGTACAACCCACTGCAAATAATAGACATTCCACCCAACCATATACTTGTTGCTCCAAATATCAAAAGTCAAGGGTGACTCTTCATTTTCCACTCACAACCCAAATGTTCCCACAACCAACTAATTTTTCCTATAGCTATCCCAATCCTCCATCTCTCTTCCTCTCAACTTTTGCAACCCAAGGAATGGGATCCCCCTTCAATGCACACAATATCTCAAGCATTCCCACCTCACTCCAAGGTTCTACCACAGGTCAGGAATCATGTCAGGAATCTCTCTTGTTGGGGACTCCATGGATGCGAGCTGCAAGAAAAAATGCACAACAACTAGTGTAATTTCTCTGAGATAGTCTCACTCTATAGGACTAACAAATTGCTTCTTCATGCACTCTACAACTGGAAAATAACTACCACACATGTGCACTATGGTTTCCTTCAAGATTCCATGCTCTCCTCTCCCTTGCCTTCCAAAAGTTGGTTGTAAAAACTCTCCCCCCTTTTCCATATGAATTTCCCTTTTTCCCCAAGCAAGTTTACACCCACTCTCCCCAATGTTGAGTGCACTTTAGCTACATGTTATCAATAACTAAGGGATGTGACTTTCCTCACCCACCCTCTGATATGTATTAAATAATTAGCATCTCATACACTCAAGGAAAAAATTAGAGGGTTCATTGAAAACAATTGTTGGGCGAATTATATAACATTGATTTAGTACATTAATTATCGAATCCACGTTTGTAGGATTATGAAGCACCAGTAAATATATATGTAGAATAGTCTTAGAGACATACCATGCTAATAAACTATGAAATAAATCCAATCTAATTATTCATGTGATAGTGGACATGCTACAGTTAAATTGCAGGTTTGATATACGCTTTTATACCCAATATTACACTGTTGGATCCACTTTGTTAGTCATATTGACAACCATTAATCTTGAAACAAGAGAAACATATTAAAAACACTAATACATGTTATCAAGCTAATTATTATGGGAAGCTTGCCAATCAATGAGGTGTAGTGATGGTTAATTAGAACTATCTGCATCTCTGGACAATTCTTATCCATATAGTCACAAGACAATATGTCAACAATCAAGAAGGAAGATTCTTGTTGACACACATTCATTGAACTACAACACACATGAAATTCCAGCATCAATAAATTAAACCTCACTACAAGATTCCATGAAACTAATTACATGAATTGAACTGAAATACTTGATTACAATAATATAATTACAATTAAATCTAATGCAAAATAAATAAATAAAACAACTAGGCCGATACTTTTGATACTAAGGGGTCCCTACCTTATCTCATAAGTATCCCCGCTAATAACTTATAAAATCACAAACTCAACAATTAATGGTGCATAAACTGGTCTTTATATTCAGAAAGTAACATAGTACATGGGTGCTTGACCATAGTGCAATCTGCCTCTTTAACGCTATATCAATCTATAAAATATTATGTCGAGGCTTGATTGCCTTTGATATTTATACAAGAAATTCAAATTAAATACAAATGACCATGAATTTAAAATCCTATATAATCCACTAAAGATAGTCTCAACATTAGATTTCTAGTTTCAAACAAACTAATTGAACCAATATATCTCATATAAGTAAATCTGTTATGATTTCATGACCGAAGGCATAAAATCATAACTCGTATCTGCATAAAATTATATTGGATTTTTGACCAGCAATAACACTCCTAGATTTCGAGTGTTGGCTAATTTGGATAGTGGATATCCATGTGTACTTGATTTTCTCTATAACCCTTATCTCTCAATTGGATGGAATGGGTGGAAATTATATTAACCATCAAAACGACTACAAAACTTGTTCAGTAGAGTACAATAATGTTCCCCTAATATCATTAGCTTGATAAATAGACATATTTCATTCATTAAACAAGGAAAAATGAAATACTTAGGATTAAATGATTACCTTTTAACCAAGAATGAATTTTAGAGTCAAAATGGTGAAAGATATATCATTATAGAAAAACAAGGTTGAAAATGGAAAGGTAAATAAAAAGATAAGGTCATTTATATTGTACCAGAACATGTCAAAACCAGGACCCTACATCTCCCCCATGCCCAAGGAGTTGCAATTCCTCATGCAAAACTGGTCCTTCAATCACCCTCCAAAAATGATTTCCAAAATTGTTGATACATTATGAGTTCAATGTTAGGCTTGAATGGTCGCATGATAAGCTACATTAAACCATTAAAGTATGGCCCTGAGACTTTGTTTCTGTTGGTGAAGCTTTTGGGCCTCCCTGTACCATCATTGGGGCCTCCTTAGTGAACTCTTGATTTCCCTTTTCAGACGGGAAATTTCCTCTTGGAACTTGACACTAGAATATTTCAATAGTAAGTTCTCATTTTTAACGAAATCTTCTACAACTAACATCTCCATGAATTTTCTCTTTAATATACCAATCATCTTTCCCTTTCATGATAAGATGACAATACCAATTAATTTATCCATTGGTTTTTCTCCTACACTTTCATTGGTGGGTAGACTACCTGATTGGCTTTCCTCGATGATATTCACAATTTTTGGCTCACCGTGCAATTTTTATTCTCTATAGACTTCTCATGCACAAGTTTTGTTTCATCAAGAGTTTTTGAACTCTTTCTTGGGAGTGGTCTCAAGTATTACCTCATTCTCTACGGTTTTCTAAGGTTGACTTGACTCTCCAACAAGTCTGGTGGCCTGACTCATTGTCATTCTTGGTGGACTAGGTGTCACTAAGATTCCCCTATTTCTTGGAGCTCTTGGATTCTTTAAACTTGATATGACCTTACGTTCTTCATCCTCTACCTCGAGCTCAGGGTCATCTTCGTTTGTACCCGACTCCCCTTTTTCTTCCTCAGTTTCCTCTTTAGGTTCCTTGACCTCTTTATGTTATTTCTCATCTTCCTCATACTTCTCTTCATATGCTTCAATATTCTCTTCGACCTATTCATATTTTATCCCTTTACCCTAAGGCTCATGTTCCATTTTTCCTCTTGAGCTTCCCCGAATTGGTTTCAGGCTATGAAATCCTCCCAGGTGTCATTTTTCTTCCCGAGTTCCTCCAAAATTAATAGTTTCATAAGATCGTGGTGATGTAAATTAAATTCCATAGTTCTAGTGTACAACTTCCCTTGTGTCATGGTCATTATTTTGGTCAACAATTTCCCTAAAAGGTCAAGCAAGTTAATCCTTTTTCCCCTAAAATGAAATTATATATTGATATGGCAAAGGAACGTGAGGCTAAATCAACCTTCACATTTAATATAATTTGTAGAATGATTAGTATATTTCAATACCTTCTTTTGAATAGGCATCATGTTGTCCCATTCGACCACTATGTATTCATGCTATTCAACTTCAAGAATCGATCCCAAACCTATCTTTCTACCTACCTTCTCTTGAACAAGCGTTCATCGTCTTGAGTGAGCTCTATTTCTTATGCAATTGATGACACAATACTACCTTCAACCCACAATGATATAGTTTTCAACACTCGATCATAGTCAATATTCAGACTATTTGTCTAGCCTAGGATCAACACAAATAAGCACTCAAATGGTCTATTCCTACAATGTTGAATTACATCCTATCATAGAAAAATCTACACGTAACATCATTACGTGTATATATCTTTGTGTAGAAGTACTCATGACTAATACTAACAAAATATATTGTAGAAAATTATGAACTAAACTCAACGCAAAATACTAATGTGTAGCATATAACGTTGCGTGTGTAATTCGGTGATGATACCGACTTTTCCCATACTTTTACCTTATGGTTTACTACGCCAAATTGTGATTGTCTATTCTTGTGAAGAAAAATACTCAACAAACATTCTTTTAAACAGATTTTTAAACTTGGATGGAATTAATTGTGATAGTCTTTCCTCCAATCATAGAACCTCGTGTTATTGGATAAATCAGTAATTGCAGACACTAACTGATCTCCCTAGATCCACCTAGATCTAGAAAAAAACACACCAAAACATGACGCTTTCCTTAAGTTTTAAATATTGAATTTACTAACTAAAGAGGAATATGTGACATACCATTTAAATGTCACTTCCTCTCGCTATTGCCATCCTAGATCTGTTACAACACTCATACAACGATGATCCTGCAAAAGAACGCAACCGACCAAAGTGATAGTAATAGTATAAACTCAATATAAACCTATGTATGTGATCAAGGAATCATACAATAAAACACAACAAGCTTTATAGGAAAGAATTATATCACTGTATCATATTAAATGTGAAAGAGAGATTACAATCGTGGCCTTGATGTCGTAAGGTCTCTTCCAATTGTCCTTCGTTCCCCACACACTTCCACTCCAAGAATTCTGAGAGAATCGATCTGATAATATTCATAATCTATCTCGACAAAGTGGCTCATCTAGCCAAGCTAACAATCTCCAAAGTTCAATCTAATCCAAGCTAATCCAAAAATCTCCAAAACTAACTTTTTCCATGAGAGATCCTCTCCTTTTATAATTTGAAGAGGATAAGGTGAGGAGGTTAGGATGATCCCACTAAATCATGAAAGCGAGTAAGATCCAAACCATTCAGATTCCACCTAACCATGGAAGTTTCTCCTTCTAGAAGCATCAAGAAGATGCTCATTTTTCCCACGTATGAGCATTCTCTCACCCTACTTATAGTGTGACCTGTGAAACTCTCGCAACCCAACTATGGTGCACCCTACAAGAATTAGGCACTCTCACACCCTGCCTATATAACAACCTGCAAACATCCTCTTTAACAAGGTTTTTACAAAGGAGAATGAAACTTCTTTTCTCAGGAAAAAGTTCTTCTCTCTTCTTTCTTCAGGAACTCAAGCCACTCACCCCTCTGAAGGAAACAGATAGGTTTACATCATTAATGGTCATAGGGATGATGAAAATAATGTGTAACAGAGAGCCCCCAAAAGTATGAAGTTAGAACAGAGTGATAACTAAAATACTTTGTCAAGTGTGTGTAGGGAACAAGGAACAGTCGATCGGAAAGCTGTCAAGAAACAAGGAAATACAGTACAATAATACATCATCACTGAGGTAGGAATTCCCATACTTAGAATACAAATGACTCATATCATAAATTTCTACATGCAAAGATCCATGTCAAGTAAGACAGGTCATGGCCACCAAACATACACTGTGGATCCATGCTGATATGACTCAAATCTGAACATAGCCACCAAAATACTCTATGGATCTATGTGTTAAGGACTCAAATTTGAACATAGCCACCAAACATACAATGTGGATCTAT
Source organism: Picea engelmannii (assembly GCA_009831015.1). Lineage (NCBI taxonomy): Eukaryota > Viridiplantae > Streptophyta > Pinopsida > Pinales > Pinaceae > Picea > Picea engelmannii. The sequence continues at coordinate 50,057 of ML776625.1, read as the reverse complement.
TTAAAAGTACACTGAATATACTCCAATGCAACCTGGATCTGTCAGAAGATATCCAGGGTCTTCATCTCCACCACTCTATGTACGAATCTAACCATGCGAATACATGTGTTGAAGTCAAACATGGTAGAAACCACTTGATTACTGGTCAATGATGAGAATCGTTAACAAGTGTGAGGGAAATCACCATTAATGTCAATGACTCCCAAGGTACTCTAGTACAATCCAACGAATATGAGTTAATGAGCTGAAGTCAAACACTTGGCGGAATCTCCCGATCAGGGGTCAATAATGAAAACCCATTGCCGAAAGCAAGGAAACCTGCCATTGAGGCATGCAAGTTCCAAGGTACCAATTGGTTTCTAATTATAATTCCTAGATAATGAGTTGAATTCGACACGAAAAGACTCATCATAGGAGGGCCTTAATGTATCCCCCATCAATGACACGAAACAAGTAACAATATTTGATGTAGATCAGAGTAACAAGTGATTCAGGACTAACTCACGGATGGATGACAGAATAGAAGGCTTTAAGGACTATAGAAATGGCCAACGAAATAGAAGGCTTTTTGGGTTGGACATCTTTTTGAAAATATTGACAACACAACAACTCTCTTGGGAACACTAACTCAACAACAAGGATCACACACCAATTTGTAATCTTATAAAGGAGTATGATCAAGAGACAAGTGGATTTTCCAACCTAGACACAAGGTGAGTGAAAGGGTGTCATGTTCAAAAGTGACTCTTCCATGGAATACAAGTTTAGACATATTTCTTTCCCAATTCCCCCCCCCCCACCATTTATGGCGAGCACCTCTTTATTTTTACGCAAGCTTGAGGAGGATAACATATGTTTGTAATGTAAGCTCATCTTTCGGATGAGTCCTTCGGAGTATGTTTAACGAACCCTAGGAAGGAGTGGTTCGGTCCCACATGGGCCTTTCAATGTTTGTTTTATGAGTCCAAAGGAAGAAAACTCAGGAGTTTTTTATGTTTTGAAAGTCTGAAAAACACTTAAAGAGAACTCTCCCAGTTCCTTTTTCGTAAATTAGTTCGATGAGACCGAAAAAGTGATAAACTATCGCTCACCGAATGTTTTCTTCAAATAATTTTACGATCATGAAAAGGACAAGATCGCTTGGAAATATTTTCATGTTTAGAGAGTCTGAAAAGAGCTTAAAGAGAACTCCAGGGGGTTCCTTTTTTATATAACCTTTACGAGACCGAAAAAGTGATAAAAGTATACTCAGTTAGATTCTCATTGATTTACGAGCACGAGAAAGAACAAAGATTAAGCTCGGTAACTTATTCTCATGTATTTACGAGCATGAGAAAGAACAAAGACTAAGCTCATGATTGTTTTCGTTTTTACACAAGCTTTAAAATGAAACAAAACTATGCTTGGACCTAGTTTGATTTTTACACAAGCTTGAACGAGAGAAAACTATGCTTGAGGTAAGTGGTTTCATTTTTACACAATCTTGAAACATAGAAAACTATGTTTGGACTTCCCAATGCATAACACAGGGATGGTTGGTACTTAGCCCCCAGCTTAAGAAACTAGTGGCTCTAAATTTAGCATGAAGTTTAGAGGCTGAAAGCATTGCCTCCCAAGTTGCATCTCATCTAACTACAAAGGAGAATGAAGCTTCAAATACTAGACGAAGGACTTGAATCAAACAGAGAGGGGGAAGTTTTTTCATTTTTTAACAAGCTTGACATGGGAGAATAACTATGCTCATGAATCCAGATTCAATCCCCAGACCTCTGTTTCATTTTTTAATGAGGTTTCCACAACGAAGAAAAAACTATCCTCGTAACTGGTTTCATTTTTTAACAAGATTGAAATCAGAAAATCATGATCGAAGACCTCTATTTCATTTTTTAATGAGGTTTCCTCAAAGACGCAAAAACTATCCTCGAAACGGATTTCATTTTTTAATGAGATTCAAATCAGAAAACAATGTTCAAGGCTGGTTTCATTTTTTAATGAGCTTCAAATCAGAAAACAATGTTCAAGGCTGGTTTCATTTTTAAATGAGCTTGAAATCAGAAAATCATGCTCAAAGACCTATGTTTCATTTTTTAATGAGGTTGCCTCAGAGACGGAAAAACTATCCTGGGATTCTCTCTTCGTGCTCATGGATTCCAAGAGGACAATGCTCCAGAATGACACCATGTCAAGGGACAAAAATCGGTCATGGCTTCCAAGAGGTCTTCATTGGAAGGAAGAAACACACTCTGGAAGGACACTAACAACTCTGGAGTAAAGAGATGAGGCTCTAACAACCCTATCGAAGAGATCACCATGTCAACTACTGGATCTAAGTCATCAGAAGTTGAAGCCATGGGCAACAACCCCACATAATTGACCTGTGGCGGGGGCGATACCATCTGCATATAAGAACCATTTAGGGAGGCAATCCAATTGGGGTCAATGAATGAAAGTTGGTAAATAGTCAAAACTTGTCCATCGTGAGGGAAAGATATCACAGGAAAAAGAGTAGACACAATAGATTTTATGGCATAGACATAATCTCACCCAAGTAATAAAGCGAAATCCAAGGGGTCTTGGACTACCATGACATCAATAAAGACAATTTTCCCTCCCAATGTTACAAGAAACTGAGGAAGGGTCCCTAAAGGTTGACTGGTTCTTCTGTTAAAAGATAACAGATTTTGCGTAACCGGCACAAGCTGAGGAAAACCCAAATCTTGCCAAGCAAAAGAGAACAAAATACTAACAGACGCACCTTCATCTATCAGTGTCTAAGGAACATTTCAACCACAAACCTGCATTTTAATATAGAAAGGAGTGTGAGAGGGAAAAAGAGGTCCAGTTAGCACACCCCAATCAAAATGGATGGCCTCATTACTTGGAGGGGGTTCCACAAGAGAAGGAGGAATACCCACTGACATGGAAGATTTTGTATCAATGAGAAAAACATGGGCAATATTGGGTTTACTCTCTAGCAAGAGATTAGGATCGACTGATGGAGAGATCACATTGACCACTTGGGTTTCATTCTCCAAGGGGAGAATGGGGTCGATAGGTGGACATGGATCGACCACTTGGGTTTCACTCTCTAACGGGAGAGTGGGATTGACCAAGGATGGGATTGGATCAACCACTTTGTTAACACTCTCTAAAGGGAGAGTGGGATCGACCGAAGATGGGATCAGATTGACCACTTTGTCAACTCATTCAATTAAGGACATGACCAGATCAACGACATGATCAATCAGATTGACTGGCAACGGGTCCGGAGTGATGATTCCATCAACTACACGGGGGTTGAGAGAAAAATCATGATAAGAAGTTGAAAGTTGAGGCTGTGAAATAGTCATATCTTCCATTAATTTTGAGGCTTTGTCTATAAGAGGGAAAAAGTGAATTAGATGACTCCCTTTGCATAACATACACGGGAACTTGATTCTACTTTTCTTCTTCCCAACGGTATCATGACTAGTTCACGGGAGGTCATCAACATGTTCTTCAGAGGCTGGCGACATGGGTTGGTTAGGTTGTGTAGACCATACTTCTATAACCTTGGATAGACCAGGGAAATCCTTAAGAATATGGCTACCCTTACAAAGGCTGGAAGGGTACTTGGGCTTACGAGTTGTTTGGGTGATCTTGACGTCATCTACACTCCCAACACGATTAACAGTAACTGGTTGTTTTCCAACATGTTCGGTAGTGGTTGGAAGTTTGGATCCTTGCTTATTTTTCTTCTTCTTATTCTTTTGTTTCTTCTTCTTCTTATCCACTAAGTTACTAGCTTGATATATTTCACTCGGCGAAGAAGATGAAATGGAACAAGACCTTGCAAGTGAAAAAGGCGAAGAAGATCTTGTTGGTGAATACGGTGAAGGATCAACTTAAGGTTGATGTTTTTGGGGGTAAGTGCTTACGACCGAAGCACTTACTGCATTCGAGATTACTTGAGTAGAAAACAACCATACTGGTAATCCAATTGTGAGACCCAGAAGGCTCAAAGTAGTGATGTGAGGAGGTCCAATGTTTCCATAAAAAGGAAAAACAAAAGGTTCCCCTGGAGAAGGGGTTCCTTCATTGGTCATTCCGGGAACTGACACCATTAAATAAATATCCAATCTAGAGTCCTCTAGGGAAAACAAACAACACCGCGAAAAATCTAGTAAGCAAGCAAGCAAACAAAACCTTCTCACAATGAACACACTAGTTGGTGATGAAATCCAACGTTGCCGAAACAAAGTAAGAAGGGGCTGAGATAGAGTGGGTTGAAAAGTTACGTTGACGACCTACTTAATGGACTTACACCCTGGTGCAAGCTCCCACACATAATCGTGGGTATACCCTCCAAGGAGCCCAAGCGAGTTTGGCCAACGTCGATTCCAGGTATCGTGAAGACTTTCCCCTCCATAGTCACCTTATGTAAAGACCCTAAAGAGAGAGGCCACTAAGGTTACCAATCACTACAATGATGCCTGGGGAAACAATCAACAATCCGATTCATGTGCAAGGACAGGGTATCTAGCTCAAAATCAACTTGAAAGGTTTCCACTCATCATTGTGGGTATACCTTCAAGCGACCCCCATAATATGCGCAATATCTACACCAAGACCAACAAAGCAGGGTGAGTAACTTTGTCAGTCTCAATGCGACCTCATGATTGACCCTTGTGTTAGAAGGGATTCCCAGGAAAAAATGAAGTAAGTGGATTTAACTCTCCCTATCACACGATACTATGTTTGTTTGCAGCTTTGGAAAGTTATCTTTCACACCTATTCCAAATCCCTACGACTAATCTAATGTAGGTTTGCTACGAGAAAATATAAAAATGTCTAATCAATTTTTATAAGCGCTTTATTTTATGGTTGTTTTTACTCAAGAGGAAAATGGTGTGGACAATATGGTGTTTTGACCGACTCAAAAATTATGCAAAGAGATGAAGATGCAATCTTTTCATTTTGATGAAAGATATGCTACGAGAAGGAGAAAACATTTATCATTATCATATGCACGATGTTCCAAAATTTATTAAACTCATAAATATAAAGATTCTCAAGAAATGATAAAAGGGGACTGTACACCAATGCACGATTCATGCCCCCCCCCGGGCCATGAGGGGGAAATTTTTTCAGAATTTAAGACCAAAAAATGCCAAGAATCATGCAATTTCGCTACTTCAAATGCAAGGATGCCCCCAATCTAATATAAAGAAAGAAATTAAATCTTTTTGTTTCAAAAATTTCACTAAAAGAAATATTGAAATTTCTTAAAACAAAGAAACCTAAACTAAAAGTTTTCTTTTAAAGCAAACTATTCAGAAGAAATCTGATCTTGCCCTAAACAATCCTAAAGAAAACAATCGCTTTGTAATTGAAAGACACTCAAAGAAAGAGACTAGTCCTTCAAAACCAAACAAATAATGGCTAAAATAAATTCAAAGAATGTCAAGTAGACTGTAAACAAATCAATATAGGCTCCAAAAGTTCAATCCAACTGATCAAAGAAAAACTGGGCATCAAAAGATTGGAAATCCTAATTCCAAACAAAAATTTCAAATGGGTTCCCAACCTAGCTATAGGGTGTAGTACGAAAATCAGTGGAGTTCGCAGGCTGGACACGGGTAGCGTGCGAACATGTCGCACTGGATTACACAGTAGGGTGCGAAATTGAGGGGTTTTCAGAGGATGTAGACCAGTACAGTGCGAGACTGCTTGAAATCAAAAAGAATTTGGAAAAGAACAAAAGAGTATAAGTGAACTTTTAGATCCAGAGAGTCTGGATGGATCTCCCACAGACTCAAAAACCAAAAAATAAGCAATCAAAGAAAGGGAAACTAGACTAACTAGGAAATAATATTTTCCCTAGTGGATTCTCCAATTTTGTTATCGGATAAATCGGTAGGTGCGGACACTAATTGATCTCCCTATATCCACCTAGATCTAGAACAAAACATACCAGAACATGACGCTTTCCTTAAGTTTTAAATATTGAATTTACTAACTAAAGAGGGATAGGTGACATACCATTTAAATGATGCTTCGTCTCGCTATTGCCATCCTATCTTCGTTCCAACACTCATACAATGATGATCCTACAAAATAATGCAATCGACCAAAGTGATAGTAATATTATAAACTCAATATAAACCTATGTATGTGATCAAGGAATCATACAATAAAACACAACAAGCTTTATAGCAAAGAGTTATATTACTGTATCATATTAAATGTGAAAGAGAGATTACAGCCGTGGCCTTGATGTCATAAGGTCCCTTCCAACTTTCCTTCATTCCCCACACACTTTCACTCCAAGAATTCCAAGAACATCGATCTCATAATATTCACAATCTATCTTGACAAAGTGGCTCATCTAGCCAAGCTAACAATCTCCAAATCTCAATCTAATCCAAGCTAATCCAAAAATATCCAAAGCTAACTTTCTCCATGAGAGCTCCTCTCCTTTTATAAGTTGAAGAGGATAAGGTGAGGAGGTTAGGATGATCCCACTAAATCATGAAAGCGAGTAAGATCCAAACCATTCAGATGCCACCTCACCATGGAAGTTTCTCCTTATAGAAGCATCGAGAAGATGCTCATTTTTCCCACGTATGAGCATTCTCTCACCCTGCTTATAGTGCAACCTGCGAACCTCTCGCAACCTAGCTATGGTGCACCCTACGAGAATTAAGCATTCTCGCACCCTACCTATATAGAAACCTGCAAACATCCTTTTTAATAGGTTTTTTAAAAAGGAGAATGCAACTTCTTTTCTCAGGAAAAGCTCTTCTCTCTTCTTTCTTCAGGAACTCAGGCCACTAACCCCTCTGAAGGCAACATATAGGTTTACATCATTAATGGACATAGGGATGACGAAAATAATGTGTAACACCTCGACACTCTACCAAGACAAATTATACATGTAGTTTAATGATTTAAACACACAAAGAGACAAGATGCAAACAGATAGTGCGAAAAAATATAAACGTGTGGTCTGAAAACATCACACACTCACTTCCTTCTTAATAACAATGAAGGAATAATTTTACACAAGAATCCTCATTCCTTGTCGGTCTCTTGGACCTGTGTGATCCACACTTTTACATATTTAATATCACACACTCGCTAACCTCTCATTCTTACTAAATATACAATATATATTAAGCCCTCGGATAGATCAGAAACAACAAAATCTTGAGTTCTATAAACAATTGGCTAAATTAAAGATCTGCTCCTCATATTTAGCAATAGACTTAACACCTATGACAACAATTCGACACTTAACAAATAAACTCAACGAAAATGTCTACTAGAGACATTTCATAATTATTACAAACATAATAAAATAAATTAGGGAACCAACTCCCTTGGTAAATGTCTTTGACCCTAGAGGTCAATTTTGAGATTTACTATCACATGTTCCTACATCAGACTCCTAGGGAAGAAGATAATTATTCATCAGGTTTTGAAGATCTGCACCATACTGATAAAGCTCTAAAATTTTCATCCAAGTAGTATCTTCTATTGTTCGACCTTTCCATTTGACCAATTACTGAAAATATTATTTTCCTTTGGTTTTCCTTAACACCTTTGTATAAAATATTGCCTCAATTTCTGTTTGCATTCCTCTAGGTAGTTTTTCTTTCCATTCGACAGTCTCATCTTCATCACTTATAGGTTCATCAAATGAAACATCCTCTCTCTCCTTGAAGGGATACAAATATGAAACATTAAATATTGGAGAAATTCCAACACCACTTAGAAGTTCTATTTCATATGCATTAGAAGAAAATTTCCTTAAACTTTTACATGGCCCAATCATTTTAACCTTTATATTATTATAAGTCCCTACACGATACCTCTCTTTTGTCAAATATGCCATGGCCAAATCACCAACTTCAAAAATCAATGGTGTTTTCTTCCTATGTACTCGTTGTGTGTACTTCTGGTTGTTTTCTTGCAATTTATGTTTGATCCTTTACTGCGACTCTTGTATACTTACTGCAAAATCCTCACCATCAACACTTCTCAATTATTATTTTCACAAATTCCTTAACTCATAAACTCCCCAGGGATGCATTCCATATAAAATCTATAATGGGTTCATCCTTATACTTCTATTTGGTGAGTCATTATATGCAAACTCAGCTTGAGAAAACATTTGATCCCATTTCTTAGGGTTCTCATTCAAAATACTTCTCAAAATATTTCCTAGACTTCTATTTACTACCTCATTTTATCCATCAGTGTATCAATGATAGGCTGACATAAAACTGATATTAGTTCCAAGATTTTTCCATAAGGTTCTCCAAAAGTGCCCCACAAATCTAGTGTCTTTGTTAGAAAATAAATTTTTGGGTAAACCGTGCAACCTTACAACCTCTTTAAAGAACAAATTTGCAACAATTTTCTCATCACTAATATTGGTACAAGCAATTAAATCAACCATTTTTGAAAATCTATTGACCACAACAAAGATTTAATCATTACCTCATTGTTTTCTTGGCAATCCCAACAAAAATTCCATACCCACCACATCCCATGGCCCTCTTGGAATGGGTAGTGGCTGATCCAACCCTATATTTTGACTCCTCCCTTTATCATGTTGACAAATTCTACACTTCTCCACAAACTTCTTCACTTGATTCTTCATACCTAGCCAATAATAAAAACAATTCACTTGTGAAAATGGTATAACTTGTCAAAAATGTTCCGACAATCATCCATTGTGCTTTTCTTTGATCAAATTTTCCCTCATTGACCCCTTTGGTATGCGCAATTTGTTGTTCTTGAATAACAATCCTTCCTGTAGCATATAGTCTAACCATTGACTTATGTTACCAACAACTGTATTTTCACAATATGCATAAGCATATTTGAAATCTACATCATCTTGATACATTTATTTTAAACCATCAAAGCCTAAAGTGTGACTTGAAATTGTTTCAAAATCAAATTAATTCTACTTAATGCATCAACAACTTTATTTTCCTTCCCACTAGTGTGCTTAATTACAAATATAAATTTGTGTATAAATTCAACCCACTTAGCATGTTTTTTATTTAGTTTTGGCTAGATACTTATGAATTTTAATGCATGATTGTCACTATACAAGACAAATTCTTTGGGAATGAGGTAATTCCTCCACTACTTAAGTGCTTGAACAATTTCATAAAATTCCTTTTCATACGAGGAATATTTATGTCTTGCTTCATTTAATTTATAAGTGCTTGAACTATCACGAACTTTCCAATAAACTCCTTTAATACCTCATTCATTAATATTATAAATGTACTAGGAGTATATGTGAGCCCAAAAAGCATCACCAACCATTCATATAGTCCACTATTACTCTTCAAAGCAGTCTTCCATTCATCCTCTTCTCTTATCCTTATTTGATGGTATCCACTCTTTAAGTCAATACTTGACAAATATTTTGAACCACTCAAACAATCCATCAAACAATCTATGCGAGGAAATGTAAATTTGTACCTTATGGTAATTTTGTTGATTTCTCAGGATCTAATGCACATGCGCCATCCACCATCCTTATTTGGGCCGAGCAATGTTGGTACAACACATGGACTCAAACTCTCCTTCACCAAACCTTTGTCTAACATCTCCCATACCTTCTTTATTTCTTCATTCTCTCATATACCTTTGTCTAACAATGTAACACGTATGACAATCAAGATTTGTAAAGCTAATCCTTGTCAAGATTTAATCAAGTCTAGAGAGAATCACAGTTAGTTGGAGAAAAATAGAGGTTGCTTTGATCTAGATCGTAGACAATGTGGAAATTCTATTGTTGAACATTTCCAAATAATGATGTTGCACCTGCAAACCCTACATATTTGAAAGCAAGGCAAGGTAATCCACTCGTAAATTGATTTTTGATGAAGGAATTTTCCAAGCGAATATCATATGTATCACCTCCAGAAAACTGAAAAGAAATAGCCAGACTTTTGATGACTGAATTAGCTTTGTAATAGAGATCAAAACCGGTAAAATAAACTGAATCTCAAAATGGAGAAGTTGGAATGATGGACTGGAAAACCTTTAGAAAAAATGTGTAGAGAAAAACAAAAATGTAAGTGTGTAGAGACAAATGTACCATGACTGGATTAAAACATGGTTCAGGACAATGGTACCAAGGAAGAGAGGTAACATCGTGGTGTAGAGGAGATAGGAAATGTGAGGCGATGTAGAGAGGCAACGTCATGGCACGGTGAAAACATGAAATTTCATGGAAGCAATAATTAAATCAACAATACAATTTATAACATGTCGTATTACCAAATATTGAAGAAGAATATAATAAAAAAACACATACTCAGCTCCAGTCCCAAGAGCTATGTCATTGGCCCAACAATAATACCCCAAACTCCATAGCGAATAGAAATGGAGTGAAATAGAAATATATGTTTAAATTAATTGGGGAAATCAAAATTATAAGAAAGGGATTTGGATAAAATGGAATTATTGGGAGGTCAATGAGAAACTAATGTAAGTCAAGGTCTCAACACATCGCTAATTCCCTAGCTTGGGGCCATGATAGGTAGAAAATATTTCATCGTTGTGTACAACAACAATGAGCACAAGGGGGATTGTGCACATGCCAGATATAAAATCTGGGGTTTACTATTATCTGCAGCCATGTAGAACAAGTCTCCACGGTGCCAATTTTGTGGGAAATTTATGAAAGAATATGCAGAGCATGAAGAATCAAAATGTACACGCAGAAAAATGGAAGGGCTTGATACAGTCGTCTCACTATTCACAGAATGTATATCATTTACAATGGTTTTACAGTCATGTGTAAAAGCATGCAAACTCAACTAAAGCGGAAACTTGGTAAAAACTAAAAAACCGAAAAGCACTGTCAACTAAACTATAGTGAGTAATTACTATTTCTAACACTCCCTCTTAATTACGAACGGGATTACATCATCCACACTACCTATGCCTAAGTGCTGTCTCTGATACTCAAATGCAAGTTTTCCTAATGGCTTTGTAAACATATCTGCTAACTGCTCCTTGGAGCCAAAAAACAATAAGCTGATCTCCCCCTCTTTGACTAGCTCGCGGATGAAGTGATAGCGAGTGTCAATGTGCTTACTTTTCTTGTGAAACACATGATTCTTGGACAAAGCTATGGCTGAGTTGTTGTCGCAAAAGATGGTAGTAGTA
>ML776624.1:1583093-1598435 GCA_009831015.1 Picea engelmannii | reverse complement strand
TAACAAATGGATTAATGCCAATTATACGATGATATTATTTAAATATTAAACATGTTCCATGATAACATTAAAATATTATATGGTATTAAAGAGAAATATTAGAATTCTACATACCACAAAAATGTGTTAGCCCAGGGGCATCATGAATTGTCCATAAAAGTATTCCACAGAATTTAAATTTCTTCTCCCCAATTGGTTTACATATGTCATACATTGTGATGCCAACCCATAACATTAGTAGCTCATCAATATGAGGCTCGATATATACATTCATATCTTTAACCTGGTACTTACATAATTGATTGAAATTACACATAATTACTATAGGAATGATATCATGTAATATATATAATTAAATAAGTAAACAAAAGATATTATTGAAAAATTGAAACAAATGAAATTGTTAAATTCAAAAAATTAATGTAAACAAATACCTGGAACAATCATTGTCAACATTATGTGCTCCCTCTTTATTGACATAGAAGGAAGAATGTTGTTGTTGATAACAAAAATAGGCCACACTGAGTAAATAGACCTAAGTTCTCTGATTGGATTAACACCGTCAGTTGCCAATGAAAGCCTAACATTACAAGGTTCATCTTTGAAATCTGCCTATTTTTCCTCAATTTCCCTAAATGAAGAACCATCGGCAGGCATTCGAACAAAACCATCTCCACTTCTATTACGTGCATGGTAATCCATAAATTGTGCCATTCTTTCACACCTGAATAATCATTGCAAACGTGTAATTATGGGAATATGATGAAGAACCTTTTGAGGCACCTTTTTTGTTACTTGATCGGTTCAATATCTACTAATAAGACATTGTGAACATTCTATTCATGAAGCATGTTGTCCATAATATATATTATGGTCATTAGGACATTCATCTGTAGTTTGATAATCCATTCCAATGTCTTTCATAATGGCATGCAAACCTCGATATGTGCGAGGTAAAATATTTGACGATGGTAACAAAAAATCACCTGAAAATCTACAACATAACAAATAACTAGTTAATGTAAGAATATTAATCGTAAAAATTGCATTCTTATTTAACACATTAATTAACACTAAAAACAAATAGAAAAAAATCAACATTTATGTATACTATGAGATGAAACATATTACATACCTTAGTATATGTGTCATACAAGTGTTCGACAAATTATTCATAACCTTTAAGTTGACTAGAAGCAATATAATGGAGAGAAGATTTTCTCTTGATCCTTTGTAAAGTCGTTTATTTGTCTTTTCTAATAGAGGTTCATCATAAATACCAACATTTACCCCATCCTCATCCGACCGCGAAAACAAATATTGGATCATTTTATTTTTCCCATCATCTTCTTCCATGGGATCATTAACTTGATTTGTCCCATCATCTTCTTCCATGAGATCTTCATTTCCTTGGTCATGATGATGTTCCTTAGCTTGTACAACATCATTTCTACTAATACTTGGTGCAATATTTGGGGAAAGTTAGAGGGCAACTCTAACTTTATAATTACACACAATCATGCAAAATTAGTGTATACTATAACAAACATTCAAACAATATATATATATATATATATATAATTTTATATAAAATTGACAAAATAAAAAAGGATAATGAATATATAGCTAATTACCATGGGACGATATTCATTCGATCCGCCATCAATGTACCCATATTTCCTACAATGTTTTGTAGTTGTTGCTATTAAAATTCTTACAGGACGTATGAGGCAACATCTTTTACAAGGACAATAACATCTACCATCACCCTTTTCACCCACTTTACTTTTTTCCCCACCTCTAACAACATTCTGCAACATTCTTCAGCACAAAAATACCCTTTCGGAACCGTCATTATTATAGAAATATTATCGCAACATGTTTAAATAATCAAATATTTATAGTCCAATTTTTTGTCACAATCGTCGCAATTATGATGACCGTGACCTAAAATATTTCCTTTTTTTACCTATTTATTTGTCATTTTTAACGGCCAATTTTAACATTAGGTCAGTCGTCGCTCTTGCGACAAATGTTGACCATATTAATTTAAACAAACTACATGCGTCTCTCTTGCGACGAACATTGACCATATTAATTTAGTCAAAGTACATGCATCGAGATAGCAACGAATATAGGGTGGATTTAGAAAAATTGAAATTCTTCTCATGCATGTTGCCACCAAAGAGTACTTTCGTCACAAGTGGTTGTCGCAAATTTTTCAATATGCAGTAGTGAATCCACAAAACAACATGGTCTCTTATTCCTCTCAACTCACTGACCCAAAGAATGAACGATTCATTTATCATGGATAATCCAGGGAATGTACCAGTCATTTATCAGGATAAACCCACGAAATGCACCATTATTTTATCACGGTCCCCAACAGAGTTGTCCAGGACTCTGAGATGTGGTTCTGGAATTCTAGCTGCTCAAAATGGAGTCTTGCATTGTGTTTTCTTCAAAATTATAAAAAAATTGCAGTTATTCTTCCAGCATGTTTTCTTCATGCTCCCATGTAAGATCCTTAGGAACATAGCATGTAATATTCCAAATATAAATAGTATGTAGAACATAAATAATTGTCTAGAAATGGCATATAGACAATGATATAACCAAAAAAATACCACAATAATACTATAATAATACTCGAATAACACTAGAAAGAGAATTTTGATTACTGAGAGAAATGTTCACTTGCCTCTTTGAGGGGGAAACCTCCAACATAGAAGATCTCTATTATGATAATATCCAAGAAAATTTTTATCATACCCTCTCCTCCTATTTATATTAAATATGTCTATCGAAAAGAACAATCTAGAGGAAGATTCTTCTAGAAGTGGAAGCTTCTATTAGGTCTTCTTACATTTCACTTATTCTTCCTTATTGCTAGGAATTATTAATATTGACCGTTATTACATGGAAATATATTATTCTACCTACGTGAGGGGTTAAGTTGCTAACATGTCCTCCCCCTTAAAAGCAACCTTGTCCTCAAGGCTTGAGATGAGGAAATTCTTGCAGAATGGTAGCTGGTTCCCAAGTGGCATCTACTGGAGTTGTATCTTTCCACTCGACTAACACTTCCTGGATGGTTTGTTGACACAAACGACACTCACGCTGGTCCAAAATATCTTGTGGTTGTAGCCAAATGGAGCCTTCTATTCCCAACTCAGGAAGGATGGTTTGAGTTTGGAACTTAGTTCCAGTAACCTTATTTAATAAGGAAACATGAAAAACAAGATGGAGCTTAGAATGACTAGGAAAATATAACTGATAGGCCACCTATACCACATGCTTGAGAATGGTATAAGGACCATAAAATTTGGTCACCGGTTTCTGACAATGGTTAGCCTTGATGGATTTTTTCTTATAAGGTTGCAGTCAAAGAAACACTTGATCTCCTTCTACAAATTGATATTCATAGTGACCTTGATATGCCTGTTGCTTCATGTGATTCTGGCCCATGACCAAATTCTCTTTGAGGGTACGAAGAATAACCTCTCAAACTGTAAGAGTTTGGTCAACCACCTAGACCTTTGAGACACCTAGAAAGTATGAGAGAACTGAAGGTGGATTTTGTCCACATACTATTTCAAATGGAGTCATGAGGGTAGTTGTATGGTAATAAGTGTTCTACTACCATTCAACTAGTGGTAACCATTGAACCTACTGATCCAGGTGGATCCCTACCGATTTTCATTCCAATGAAAAACACCTCAAATATGTTTCTAAACACTTGTTGACAACTTCAGTTTGACCATCATTTTGGGGATGACAAGTTGTTATGAGATGCAATTGGGTAGCTTGTATCTTGAACAGTTCTTGCCAAAAATTGCTTGTGAAAGTTGGGTCGCGATGAAAAACAATAGAATGAGGCATGGCATGAAGATTGAAGACCTGATCCATGAAAAGTTGAGCCACAGTGAAGGCTATAATTAGGTGTTGAAGAGCACATAAATGAGCATACTTCGAAATACAATAAACTACCATCATGATGACTGATTTATTTCTCGATTTAGGTAAGCTTATAATAAAATTCATAGAGATGTCCCTCCAAATAGTAGGTGGAATCGGAAGTGGTTGTAGTGTGCCAAGAAATTTGACTGTTTTCCCTTGTTGTGTTGACAAACACGACATTCTGTCAAAAAAATTCAAACGTCCTGTTTCATACCATCCCATAAAAAAAAAACGTTTGACCTAGTCATAGGTTTTGGTAAACCCTGAGTGCTTAGTTGTGGGTGTAGCATGAAGCTCACAGAGTACCATGTATTTAAGTTTTGATTGTTTACTTAAATACAAACAACCTTTGTATCAAAGCTCATCATCGAACCAAGAGTACCTTGGGGAAACTAGAGAATTGGCATGTAATTGTTGTATCAGATGAAAAATTTCAGGATCGTACATAGCCAGTCCTAGCGAACATCTTGGAGCCAATCTGGTACAGTGAAGGAGAGAGAAAAAATGGACCCTTCATCTTTATATTTTATGGAAAGTGCATCAACAACCAAATTTTCTTTCTTTTCTTGTAAATGATCTCATAATCATGTCCAAAGAGCTTAGTCACCCATTTTTGTTGCTCTAGGGAGGAAAGGCATTGTTCCAGAAAATACTTGAGGCTTTGATGTTCTATCTTAATTTGGAAGCATTTCCCAAATATATAAGAGAACCAAAGATACACGAAATGTATAATAGACAACATTCCCTTTTCATGGATTAATTTTCCCAAATTTTTCTCTAACATTTGTTTGTTGGTAAAGGCTAAAGGTTGACCCTCTTGCATAAGGATTGCTCCAATTCCTTTCTAGGAAGCATCACATTCTAGGAAAAAGGTCTTAGTGAAATCAAGAAGGGCCAGGACTGGAGTGGTGCACATGGTCATCTTCAAGGTTTGAAAGGCCTGAGAAGCTGCGCGAGTCCAAGTGAAAGAATTATTTTTAAGGAGAGCAGTGAGAGGTTCCACAATCTTTCCATAATTCTTAAAAAACTTGTGATAATAACCTGTTAAACCCAAAAATCCATGCAAGATTTTGAGAGACTTTGGGTGGGGCCAATCTTACATAGCTTCAATCTTTTTAAGATCCACCCTGACACTAGCCTTGCCAACAATATGACCCAAGTACTCGACTTCCAAGGTGCCAAAAGCACATTTAGATTGTTTGAGGAAAAGTTGGTGTTGAAAGATTAGATGGAGAACTTGATCCACATGAGCAAGATGGGTTGTCCAGGTTTTAATATAGATGAGGATATCATCAAATGAAACTAAGAGAAAATGATGGAGAAAAGGACAAAAGACATGATTCATGAGGGTTTGGAAAGTGGGGGGACCATTATACAAGCCAAAGGGCATGACCAAAAACTCATAGTGTCCCTCATGAGTTTGAAATGTAGTCTTAGGAATATCTTCCTCGTTCATATGTATATGGTGGTAGCCAGAATGAAGATCAATTTTAGTAAAGAAATAGGCACCACTCAATTAATCCAAGAGGTCATCAATGATAGGATTGATAAATTTGTCTTTAAGGGTGAGTTTGTTTAGGGCGTGAAATTTAGGACACATGTGCCAAGAACCTTATTTATTAAGGACCATTACCACAAGACAAGAGTAGGGTCTCGTACTAGGGTGAATAACACCTGCGTTGAGCAATTTTATCAATTTTATTTTTTGGGGAAAAGGGATGACAATAGGGATTGATATTGGGAAGAAGGTTGTCGGGGACAAGGGGAATGGAATGATCATGAACACCACGGAAAAGATGTAGTCCCCGGGGAGTGGAAAAAAACACTTGATGTTTATAGAGGATGGATTGGAGGTCCAGTGACACAGAGGGTGTTTCAGTGGCTTGAATGGCATGGAGGTATGAAATAATGCCAAAATGACCTTTATCGAGAATATTTTCCATGCGATGGGAACTTATGATCTATGGGGAACTAGTGGTGATGCCTTGGAACTTATATTGTTGACCCTTTTGGTCAAATTGCATGGTTAATTCCTTAAAATCCATGGGAATGGGACCCAAAGTCCTTAGCCATTTTTCACCCAACATAATGTCACAACCACCCATGTCGATAGAAAACATATGATATTTGATGTGGTACTGACCAATTTGGAGACACGCATTTTCACAACTCCCTCCACATTTCATGGAACTGCCATTGGCAATCATGATTTGAAAATTATTGATGACACAAATATAGAAATTAGTTTCTTGGGAAATGTGGTGATGAATAAAATTATGGCTTCTTCCACTATCAACAAGAATGATGACCTTCCTATGCTTAATGAAACCAATTAGCTTGATAGTTTGGGTAGTAGAGAATATAGTGAGAGAATTTAGGGAAATGACTGGTTTGACTTTGAGAGGATCGGAGGGAGGGGTCATGTTAGTGGGTTTAGGTGACACAGCCACAAAGGGAGCCTTTACATTGTCTTTCGAAACATCTTCTGAGATGTCCATAAAAATATTTTGTTCCTTACACTTGTGCCCAGGAAAATATTTGTCATCACAATTATAACAAAAGACTTTGAGTTGGCGTTCAACTATTTCTTCCCTGGTCAATTTTTGTATCGTTAGTGAAGTAGAAGGAGGAGTGGGAGTGATTGGTTTAGTGTGAGGAATAAAGGAGGGTTTTCACTTTTTAGAAGAGACAACTTGTTGTGCTTCCTTAGGTATTTTAGTAGCATCCACCCAACTCTGAGGACGAGCCATGAGGAAATGGGCACAAATCTCATCCTTGAGTCCACTGATAAAACATTCTCAGAAAAAAGAATTAGACATGTCTGTTGTATGGAAAGCTAATCGCTCAAAAGCGGCTATAAAGTCTTCCACTGTGCCATATTGTTTCAACTTTTTTAAATGAACTAAATGGTTGGTGTCAGTGTCAAATCATTCATAAAGCTCTGCCACAAAGTGTCTCCAAGCCACATACCCTTGGCAGGCATTTTTTCTCCATTGCCACCATTTACAACATTCTTGATCTATATGGAGAACACCATACCGAAGTTTTTCCAACTCATTTGTAATGCCATACGAAGAGAAATAATGTTCCATTTGAGTTACCCAACTAGTGGGATATGAGCCATCAAATTTGGTAACATCCACATGAGGAAGGTGTAGGTCACGCTGAAAGTGATGGGGATGAAAATTCTGGGAATGAGAGGAAGTTTCACCTTTGGTTTGCAAAGGTGGGTCAGATGAGGGAATATCTGCAGGGATATGAAGCTTAGAACAAATCATCGTAGTGAAGGAGACAAACTGGGTATTGAAAGATTCAAGATGGGTAGCGAGGTCTTGTTTGAGGTCCTCCATTTTGGAATCGATGGAGGAATGCATGTTTTTATTTATGGTGGAAACATTGGCACTGAGTTGTCTCACTTCCTATTGGTTTTCTGTGAAATTAGAGTGCGAGGAATTGAAGCGCGCTTCCAAGTCTTGGATATGGGTGTAGGCCATGATGCAGAGGGAACATGAAAAGGGGAGGGTGGGACCACACAGAAAATGGGTTATGGGTGAATTGTATCACAACGATCAAGGAGATGAGTGGAATCCAATGGGGTAAATCCCAAATAAGGGTGTTGGAAGGGGGTTGGGTCCATGAGAAAAACAAAATGATGAAAAATGATAGGTATGACTGTGATAAGGGAAAAGAGAGGAACCCAATGGGATATGTCTCAAATAATGGTGGCAATGGAATCCATAAAAAAAAAAATTTAATTCTGCGGACTTATACTCTGATCTGAAGAATATTGTAGTGATGAAATACCCAAATGCTTAACATGAAGAAATGTGTAGTAATTTTGCAAGCCAAATTCAAGAGACATAGTTGTGCGGCAATAGATCTTATCTGTTCTATTTTTGTTTATGTCCCAAGGGTTAGGGTATTCAAGGGTTCTACAGAAAAGGGTTTTCCCTGTGTTATAGCTCTCTGATACACGTGTGGGGTCCAACAATAGTACTCAGCCCAATATCTCAGGGAACCAACTAAGGAAGCTAGACCGTGCACTTAGCCATACTACCTGACTACCCAGGTACTAGAGAGTATATTCCCGAGTGTTGTTCTCAGTGGCACTATAGCAGTCAGGCGACCGATCGGTTTATCTATGGAGGGCTTCAGGAGATCTAGGTCGATCTGTATACAAGTGTTTTCTGATGCGCTACCACTCGAAGGGGTACCAATAGGGCTTACAAGGGTGGCCAATAGATGTGCGCTTAAGTACAACTTGTATTTCCTATTTGTATGAATCCTAGACTATGATTTTATGCACATAACAACATATCTTTGTAGCTTTAAGATGCTAGAATACGTCTCTACCCTGAAAAAAATTAACCCTCATTTTTCTGCCAAGGAAGGTGCTCTGATACCACTTGTAATAATCCAAATATAAAATAGTTTGTAGAAAAGAAATAATTATCTAGAAATGGCAGACAAACAATGATATAACCAGAAAAATACCACAATAATACCATAATAACGCCAGAAAGAGCACTTTGATAACTAAGAGCAACATTCACTTGCCTCTTCGAGGGGGCAACCTCAAGTAGAGAAAATCTCTATTACAATAATATCCAAGACAAAACTTCTCATACCCTCTACTCCTATTTATACTAAATATTTCTATACAAAAGAATAATCTAGAGGAAGATCCTTCTAGAAGAAAAATCGTCTATTAGGTCTTCTTACATTTGACTTATTATTCCTTATTGCTAGGCCTTATTAATATTGACCTTTATTACATGGTAATATATTATTATACCTATGTGAGAGGTTAGGTCCCTAACATAGAAGGTCCATCAAAACTTTATCAACCCTATGGCCTTGTTCATGAGCACTTTGAATTTCCATTCCAGGATGTATACTAGTTCCACCCAAAAATTCCCTTCGTTCTCCAACTCAATCACATTCCAATCAATTATGTACTTAGGGTCAAGAAAATATTTCTTTAATAATTGCACATGAAATACATTATGCACTCTCATGAATTCATGTAATACTAGCATGTATGCAATTCGACCTATCTTTTCTAATATTTTAAAAGGCCCACAATATCTCACTGCCAACTTTAGGCAACTTCCTAATCTTAAAGAACTTCTTTTCACCTTCACTTTTAAGAACACATTTTCTCCCACTTTAAAATCTCTAAACACTTTATTTTTTGATGAATAACTTTTCTTCTTTTCTTGGGAAGCCTTTGAATTATTTTTTATCTTTGTTATACATTCTTCCATTTCCTTGAACAAATATGGACCAACAAATTCTTTGTCTACTATATTATCCCATCTCGCTGGAGTGTTTCACTTCCTGCCATATAATGCTTCAAACAAACTCATTTTTAATGAGGAATGATATCCATTATTGTAAGAAAATTCAAATGAATGAATATAATCCTCCCACTTTGATGGCTGGTCCATCACATACATTCTAATCATGTCCTCAATTATTTCATTGTTCCTTCAAGTTTTCTCACTGGACTCTGGGTGACACGCTCTACCAAGATTTATATTTGTCCCAAATCCTTTTAACAAACCCTTCCAAAAATTGGAAGTAAACTTTTGATATCCATCTGAAATGATTTCCTTAGGCATCCCATGTACTCTAGAAACTTATTTCATATATATTTCTACAATGTTTGCATCCTTGTGTGTTGTATTCATGGGAATAATGTGCTTCTTTAGCTAATTTATCCACTGCCACCATGATGGAATCATGTTGCTTCATTATTGTGGGACGCTTTGTAATAAAATAAAATGCAACTAATTCCCATTTCCATTTTGGAATGGGTAATGGATGCAATCACTACAAGGAAAATACCTTTTAGCGGAGGTTATAGTGGACGTTTATAATGTTACAAAATTGGGAAAATTTGGTAAAAAAACCTTCGCTACAACATCTGTTATCGATAGCGGATGTTTCTGTGGATACTATAATGGAAGTTGATTGTAACTAAAAAAATATGGGCTTCCGGAGGTGTTAGCAGATGTTTACAAATCAGTGTGTTTGTATAAGGCATGTGAATCGGTGTGTACATAACCTACAACACCAGTGCGGTTCACTTAATGTCGAGCACCGGGGAAATAAAATATGAAAGCACCGGGGCAGTAAAATATTTAATCACCAAGGAAATTGTCTTATAAGCATTGGAGATTTAACAACAAAACACACTGGGAGAGTTAAAAATAATTAAGCATTGGGGATTTCTTCATAGAATGCACCAGTGTGTTATTAATAAGAAGGCACCGATGCTATATAAAATAATATGCATCAGTGTGTTACAGGGAAAAATGCCCTAGTGCATAATAAATTGAAAGCACTAGTGTGCTTCCATAAAACACAAGCCCCGATGCTTATCAATAACACAATAGCATCGGTGCGTATCAATAACACATATGCATCAGTGCTTCCTATAAGATTAATGCACCGATGGCCAAATTTTTAATATAATTTTGTGGTATTAAATTAATATTGAAACTAGTGCTAATTTATTACATAAAAGCATCAATGAAAATTTCATATGAAATGCACCGATGAGTTTTAATATTAAATGTGTTGATGAGATTAATAATTTAAATACACGAAGAAACGTTGACCTGTGATATTGCAATTATTGTTATTTTTAATTCCAATATTTATCAAAAAAATTACATATATCTTATATTTTGATTAGTGAATTTGGATATGTTGTTTGGATTAATTTGTTATATCATGAGATTTTTCATCTCTTCATTATAATATTTAGTCATCCATATATTTAATTAGTGATGTAACATTTCAAAAAGACATTGAAAAATACAATAGAATAAAGTAAAACATATTTTATTATATGAATAAGAGGGTCTTTGCCATGCAAAATGGGACACTTATCGGTAATCCCTTGTCTTTCAATTAGGACATTATTTCCATTACATTAAAAAAAATGTATGATTTTCAGAGACAATTATTTCAAAAAAATACAATTGCAACTTGCATTGATATCCAAATATATTGGTCATCATTCTTCAGTGGAATTGTTCTCAGTGCTCGAGCTACTTCCATCCCTTGGGTTATTTTGTTGAGTGTTTAATTGATTGTCTTGATTGTTTTGTTCTTCTTGAAGCTCCATATACAAACATAAAAATAAACTATAATGAGTCTATCTACATTAGTGAGAATAATGAAAATTGAAATAAATAATATACATGAATGTAAATTGAAAAGAGACATACCTCCAAAGAAAGAAGTGACTCATGAATCATACACATATGTTCAAAATCAAATCTCATTCCTTGTTTCAACAATTCTTCTATTAGCTCAGTTTTATACTTTGTTTCCTGCAATTTTTATACCCCATAATAAATCATAGATTTAACATAAAGTATTATTTTTGTTTCATTAATTATAAAATGATGGAAGTAAAACAACCTAGATTATACTTACAAATTTGACAATTAATTTTTGATATGCCAACATATACTCACAACCCTTAATTAACCCAATGTTAATCAACTTTCATGATGGATTTTCTTTGTATGTTAGCACCTGTTTGAAGACATTCAAGGATGGTTGTTGTAAAAAAA
The DNA here is from genome assembly GCA_009831015.1 of Picea engelmannii. Classification (NCBI taxonomy): domain Eukaryota; kingdom Viridiplantae; phylum Streptophyta; class Pinopsida; order Pinales; family Pinaceae; genus Picea; species Picea engelmannii. Next base: position 1,586,883 of record ML776624.1, on the reverse strand, counting down.
CTTAAAATATATATAAAAAAAACCTTAAGTTGTTATAACGAAATAACATTTACTCACAAACTTTGGTATCAACCCTTTTCTTCATTGTTGTCCAGTTTTATGTGCAGAATGAGTTCCATTTTCTTTTCTTTTTTGTAAGAGAATATTTGAAAATTAATATTTAATATAATTGTTTGTACCTAATAGAAAAAATCAATGATTACATACATTTGAAGCATGTTGTTGTTGAGATAACTCCTCCTACGATGCAATTATCTCCAATTCTTTGACCATGTCCTTGTACACTTTTTGGGACATTCCTACTGGCATATTTCATATATCAACTCGTTGGTCCTTTGGGATTTTCATAATTTTCCTTAAAAAATAACATGACAATAAAGTATTTTTATATTGATATATGAAAACTAAATATATAAAAAAAATGATATATTTATAAATGAATACTTTGTAATATATATATATATATATATTCTAAAAAATTGTTTTTAGGAATATTACTTTTTGAATGAATTTTTTTGTTGTTGTATGTTTTTGCTATTGCAACTCTGATAGGTCGCATTGACCTTTTCTCTGGAAATGCTTCTTGTAGTTTAAATATAGCCTCGTTCTTGGAATCATTGGATTGATTTCTATATTGTAAGTGGAAAGTATGTCTATAAGTTCATTCCATTATATCCCTCATAGATCTGTAAAAGTTTTTCCTCATTTGATTAATATCCAACACCACTCCAGAAGAGCTAAGGACCAATTCATAATCCTTAACATATTCTATATTAATTAATTTTGTTTTTTTATGATGACATTTTGTCCCCTCGTTGTTGGTGCATGTAGAACATTAAACATATGTGAATAAGTATATTTTTTGAAGCATGTCCTATAATATTCCTAAGTATATTATTAATGAAAATTCAAAAAAAAAATCAGAATGAATACTATTTTTTCACTCACTTGATTCCTCCCTCTGCAATTTTTCCATCTATTTTTTATGCTCCTTTGCACTTAGATAAAAAATAATGTTATCAAGATTCCTCATTTTGTCGCCCTACATGGCACACACTAGCCAATACATATTAGTTAAACTTACATATAGTTCAACCATATTAATTTTGTATAGAATTTACAAAGAACCTGCCTTTTTTTGTTTTTCGGATGTGTCATCATTGTGTCAACCATAAATTTTGTTATTTGAACTCTTCTCACTCCTATTTTTATCAATATACAACATGCACCATTCAATACAGAAATTACTAAATATATTTTATAAATAAATGACATAATGTTCAACGAAAAAAAAATCGTTGTAACTGATACGCTTTTATATACAAAGCATCGATGTGTTTATTACATAAAACGAACTGGTGCATTCCATACAACAACACGCATTGAAAATTTTGATTTCTTTTTTTAAAATATTGAGAATTACAACAGTGTGATATATATATATATATATATATATATATATAAGACATCACAACGACTATAGTAAAAAACAAAAGATAGCAAAAAAATTAAACATTCATTAAAAAAACAATAGAAAAATTACACACCGATGAGAAGAAAAAAATATATATATGTGAAAACATTTTCTGTTTTTTTTAGATGAGAACATCGGTGATATTGTTTTTTATGCACCATATTTTTTCATTTTTTTTTAAATATGTCTTAATCGGTGCATTCCTTATATAGAAATGCACTAGTGTGTTTCTATCGAAAAGGCGCACTAGAAAAATAGAAAACATTTTTTTTTAAAACGTCAAATCGGAAACCGTTTAAAATAATAAAAATAAAAAAGACAGAGGGTCGATTGGGTTTTGGATCAGATGCAATAAGTGGTCTCATTTGTTGATTTTTCAATAAGCAAGGTTAAGCATGAGGTTCATTCCATTTTTAGCATTTCACTTAACCATAACCAATAATGTTGCAACAACCAAGATCACAAGAAGAAACACCATGCACAAGAACACAAGAAGTATCCTGGGAAACCCTTCTCAACAAGGGAAGAAAACCCAACAAAAATCCTTTTCTACATTCTTCAAGAGAAATACCTTCACCACCAATAATACCTAGCACATAAGACGGTGCTCAAACCCTAGAATGCTACCGCCCAAGAGAGGTGCACAATTTTCCCAAGAAAGTGTACTTGCTTAAATTTACAAACTCACATGAAAGATATGATTCCTCAATGGGGAATTTAACTTTACTTATACTAGACTAAACCTACCAACAAAAGTGTTTATTGGCACAACAAGGCTGACCTCTCTATCTTATAATATAATTAATATTAACCATATTAATTATCTATTACATTAATTACTAGGCACATCAAGGTGGGGTCGACATGTACCCTTTACATTACAATTAGGGTTACAGGAAGGTATGACTCTTGAACAATATAGCAAGGGATCTTTTACACCCACTAGTGCTCATCCACTAGGGGGACATCCATATGTATGTCCATATCTCTGGCTCATTGTATTACACAAAAGAACCACTTATTCACTAGTACTCAACCACCAGGATCACGTTCACCTAGGCTCGTCCACAAGCACATCCACTCAATAGATCTTTTTTCCCACTGCATTAAACATGAGATTAATCTAGAGTTTCTCATCAACTCTTATGCTCAGAGGAGGCTAATACATCATCTTCATTTTTTTTCTCCTGGTGATGCACCCAACACTTTGGGATTTCACACGTTCACCTTGTGGTCAGCCACAAGCATGTCCAACTCAACAAATCTCCTTTCTCACTACATTACATAGGAGAATCATCTGGAGTTATTCTCAACTCTCTATAAGGAGGATGGCATCTCTATGTTCCATCTCTATCTCAGATAGGAACCACACACCCTTCTAAAGGGATTTCTCTTAGGTTTGTAACTTGGAGAATGTCTCACATAGTTGCAATCATCAACATCTCTCAAGTTTGTAACCTAGAGAATGTCTCACATAGCTGCAATCATCAACACTCCCTATAAACTAGGGAGGCATTCTTCATCATGCCATGTTTGACATGGATTTACTTTGAACTTTGACTTGGTTGTAGTCATCAAGACTCCCTCTCAAATAGGGAGGTATTCTTCACCAAGTTAATTTGGTGAAGATGTCTGCAATCTTCTCATGTGTAGGAAGGTACTGCATGTGTACTATTTTCCTCTACATGATATCTCAGATATAATGATGTTTTATATCAACATGTTTCGATCTATCATGAAACACTAGGTTCTCAAAGATATTTACACATAGCTCTGGTTATCATCATAGGATCCATCTCATGATCAATTAAATATGTCATAATCTTGTGAAGCCATACTGCTTCACACAGACAATGATACATACTCTTCTTTTGTGGTATTCAAGGCCACAAATTTTTGGTTTCTTGTTGCATTAGGAAACCATGACAAATTTTATGGTAAGACAACAAGCAGATTTTCTCTTCCTATCCACTATACTCTCAGATCAATCTGTATCTACATATCCTGCAAACTCAAGTTCACACTGGGGGCATATCTTAATATATGCTTTACTGCTATCAAGTGAGTTTGTCAAGGCTGGATCATGCATTGTATAAGTACATTCAATACAAGGCATGAATCGGGACGGGTGCTAGTCAGGTAAATCAATGGTCCAATCAGTTGTGGATCACTCTTGTTTGAAGCATCATCATTCATTTTATTGAAATCCATCATGGTGGTTTTGCATTCTGTCATACGAAACTTCTTTAATATTCCCACTGTATAATTTCCTTGACTTAGGAAAATATCATTGGGCCTCTGTCATACTTCTTTTCC
>ML776624.1:1563128-1575183 GCA_009831015.1 Picea engelmannii | reverse complement strand
ATTATAATCATATATAAAAGGTCTAACATCAAAAAGGGTCCAGATCACTTGCGAGCAAGTGTCCTCAAATAATAAGTGTTCTCAGTGCGCCAGAGCGGGATGTTACAGAAGTGTATAGGTCTTATTGGATCAAGTGTCTCATCATAGACAACATCCACTATTTGTGAGAGTCCTCTAGTTTTGTAGTTCTTGACACTTCCGTTAGCTGCATGCTTTCTCTACTTGGAAGTTACCACATAATTCCCTTCTTGTTTTTGAATAATATCTTATACATAATTCTTTAAGATACACTGGTATTGTTCTATTATGGTATCTTTCCATACTTATTTCACTTTTTGTTTCTTCAATGAAGTGGCTCATGATTGACGGATAATTTTGAAAACACTTTTTCTTTCTCGGGATGTGCCTTGAGAGGCTTGCATGTTTCTCTTCCTCCTGTAAAGTGAGACTAGGTAGGCATTTTATTCCCTAATGAAATATCTCTGAACATATCAACTGGAGAAACTGGATCAGATGGAATAATGTCTATCTCCCTCTAGACTACTGAAGAGGGAGAAAGTATTGTCACACTGTCAATCTCCATCTAAGATTATTTGTATCTTTGAAAGTCTATCTCTTCTTGAAGGATAATATCTCTTCTTGTCTCAATCTATCTCTGACTAGGGATGTTGATCTGGAATTTCTTCGAAGATTCATTGTTATCCCATAAACTTATCCTTTCTTCCTAAAGGGTCTATCTTGGACTTGTTCTCTTTGGGTACATGAAAATACACTGGGCACCCAAATATCCCGAAGTGGTCAATCTCAGGCGTCACTCTGGTGAAGGATTCTTCGGGATTTTATGTTTTTCAAAGTCTATTAAAGGCTCTTGTTCTGAATATATATTGTGTCATGCATGCTTTTGTCCATAGAATCATAGAGAGATTTTGATCATGCATTATTGCATTGGTTGCCTCAATGATGGTTCTATTCATCCTCTTTCTCAAATATTTTTGACTCCCTCTGAAGGATAAACATATTCCTTTATTGTTAACCTGTTTGGAACAATAAAACAAGAGGAACCAAAACAAGAATATATCCTAAAGGAGAATAATGAGTACATCTCTAGAATCAAAACAATTTAAGGATTGTTGTCACATCTACAACACCTAATTGTAATGTAGAAAAATTTAGAAATATAGGTTAGAGGAATGAAAATTACAACAATAAAACCTAGAGTCTTCACTTTGAGTGTGTTGTTCCTCTGAATGTACTGATATCCCTTTGGATCCATGACTTTAGCAAAAGGTTCCCTCCTCCTGCAAATTTCCTCATGAAAATGATACAAATATTATATATACAAGTGCATACCTGAGGGTGCTGATATGATTTCTCCAATGGATCCTAGCCGATATTTTTCCTCTTGACATATTCATGAAGGAGGTATGTCACAATGACCCCTTTTTGTATCACCCACAATAATTTTTCCTAGAAATTCTTGTCCTCCAGGAACTTGAAGTTGCTTGACCCACCAAGCTTATCTTCCATCATAGTTTTGGATTCTTCATAAACCCTTGTTAACTAGGCTAGAAAAATTGAAGGCTAGGTCAGTATAGAAACCTTATGTTTTGTTGGGATTATTACTACCAACGATAATCCTTGAAAGTCATAAGAACACAGGTAATCTTGAAGGCTTCTTCAAGGAGCTGCAGAAACCCTAAAAGCATGAATTTGTAGAAAATTGCAAAACCCTAGAAACCCTAGGCCCAAATTTTCAAAATGCTCAGAATTTCACTATGAGAGTCTCTGGAGGTGCGGTGGATAAGGTCGTACTCTCCCATGCAAAAATTTTCCTCAACGTCCAAGTTTTAGGGGATGAAACACCTAAAAGAAGAGGGTCGTATGGATTTTCTGGAAACCCTAGGAGGGTTGTACGGTTCTGTAGAAGAGGAGGGATGACTCATAAAAGCTTGTAGCTTGTGAAATGGGTTCTTCAAGACCTATGCTCTAACACCATGTTGATTTTTCAATAAGAAAGGTTAAGCATGAGGTTCATTCGATTTTTATCATTTCACTTAACCATAACCAATAATGTTGCAACAACCAAGATCACAAGAAGAAACACCATGCACAAGAACACAAGAAGTATCCTGGAAAACCCTTCTCAACAAGGGAAGAAAAGCCATCCAAAATCCTTTGCTATATTCTTCAAGATAAATACTTTCACCACAAATAATACCTACCACACAAGAGGTTTCTCAAACCCTAGAATACTAGCACCCAACAACAGTGCGCACTTTTCCTAAGAAGGTGTACTTGCTGGAATTTCCAAACTCAGATGAAAGATATGAGTCCTCAATGGGGAATTTACCTTTACTTATACTAGACTAAACCTATCAACATAAGTGTTTATTGGCACAATAGGGCCAGCCTCTCTATCTTATAATATAATTAATATTGACCAGATTAATTATCTTTTACATTAATTAACAATCACATCAAGGTGGGGTCGACCTATACCTTTAAATTACAATTAGGGTTACATGTAGGTCTGACTCTTGAACAATATAGAAAGGGATCTTGTACACCCACTAGTGCTCATCCACTAGGGGCACATCCATAGGGATGTCAATATCTCTGGCTCACTGCATTACATAGAAAAACCACTTCTTCACTAGTGCTCAACCACTAGGATCATGTCCACTTGTGCTCATCCACATGCACGTCCACTCAACAAATATTCTTTCCCACTGCATTACACAGGATAGGCATCTGGATTTTCTCATCAACTATTATGCTCAAAAGAGGCTAATACATCATCTTAATTTCTTTTCTCATGAAGATGCACCCAACACTTTGGGATTTCACACGTTCACCTTTTCCTCAACCACATGCATGTCCAACTCAACAGATCTCCTTTCTCACTATGTTACACAGGAGAATCATCTGGTCTCTGTAAGGAGGAGGCCATCTCTATGTTCCAACTCTGTCTCAGATAGGAACCACACCCTTGTCAGGGACTTTCTCTCAGGTTTGTAAGATAGAGAATGTCTCACATAGATGCAATCATCAACATCTCTTAGGTTTGTAAGCTCGAGAATGTGTCACATAGCTGCAATCATCAACATATTTGCATCACATTCCAAATAGTTATATATATGTATAAAAACCCATTAGATATAAAATACCTAAAACGAAAGGCCATAATTCTGAAGTGATAGAGGGAGTTAAACCCTAGGGTGAAGTTTTGCATTCACATAATAAAAAAAACAAGGGTTTAAGGTAAGTATGAACTTTTTTATTTTTATTTTTCTAAATGTAGGGTTTTGAGTGAATCACCATACCCTTCAAATCTTGATTTATTGAATACTTATGTTGTTCCAAAGTATTCTTCTGCTCCAAATTTCTCCCCGTTATGTCTATCTTCCAAATCGGTTTGCTGTAAATTTTGGAAAAATAATGAAAATATTCAATACCTTCTCAATATTAAAAAAACGTTATGAAAAGGATTTAGACTGAATCACCATACCCTTCAAATTATCCTATTATGAATAATATTTTGGTTCCAAAGTATTATGCTCCTCCACAATGTTCTTTCGTATGTCTCTCTTGCAAGTCTCTCCCCTGCAAAATTTTGCAAAATAATTAAACAATGAATAGTTTTTTAGTAATTAAATGACTTGATGAAATTTGATTCCCGTTATTTTTTTAACTGTTTAAAAAAATAGTGTTTTTTTTTAACTTTTTGATCATGACAGTGCAATTATGGAAGACACACTGGTGTGACCATATTACATTACACATTGGTGCGTCCATATTATTTTATGCACCGGAGACATATAATTGTTTTTTATTAAGAAAATATAAAAACATGGTGTGGTTGATTTTTCAACTCACCAATGATTATTGTTAATATGTACAAATAAAATTTCAAATAACTTTCAATTCATATCAGTGTCTTTCTAAACCACAAATGCATCGATATGCATTTAAAGTTATTTTAACTTTTATTTACACATAAAATAGTATATTCATCTCAAATTATCTTTTATGATGAATTCATGTGACTTGCAATAATTCAATATACATTTTACGTTTTATGTCACATTATTCTTAAACAATGGTTTCAAAACTATATTCAAACTCATATTGTGGTATGGTCCTCAAAATTTATTTTAGATATGTACAGGAAAATTTATTGCTAATTTTTCTAAAATGCAGGGAGAAAATCTTAGTATATGATCAAATGGCCAATTCTTCAAATTCCATCCCATTCCATATTATTCAATGTCCATTGCGGAGTTATCCCTTTCCATCTCTGGTAATTTTAACTTATTTTATTTATGTTTCGATTATCTCATTGAATATTTGTTTATCCATGTCAATCTAAATAAAAATGTATCCAAATTTGCAGGATCTTGATTCAGAATTGAGTTCAAATGCAAAAAATATTCCAGTACCAGTTCAAAAATGTCAGAAGTTCTTACCAAAAGAAACATACTGCAAGCAGTTGGAAGATGAAAATGGATAGTCGCTTTACCCTGTCAATTGTGACATTCCATCTTCCAACTACAATCCTTGGTCAGTGATGGTAATAATTGTTTGGTATAATCTAATTTGAACAATCAAATTATTGCATTGTGCTTACTAATATCATCAATGTACTAATGTTCAATATTTTTGAAATTAGGATTATTATGATGATGAGCGACCTACCTACCATATTTAGTTTCACCCCGCAACAATGTCAACCTAAGAGAAGGATACAATGAGAGCACAAATCGGAGAGGAAGCATACCAAGAATGGTTCAATCAACCACCTATTCAATTCCCACTATGTCCAGATTCACCAATTAGGAATGAATACAACAATACTAGTAGTTCTTCAGAAGTTGGAAATGGAGACAATAAAAAAGAGGTTGGTATGGATGATTACTTACAGGATACAAATGCCATGGAGACAATGTTTTTAGATGCATTCCAGAACAATGAGCTAGGGGATGATGCTCATATCAATGATACCATTTTTGAAATCCTAAAATCTACTTCCATCACCCCTCTCTTTGGACCTAGTGCTTGGTCAAAGTCTACCCAACTTGGGACAACAATTTTACTTTCCAAGGTGAAAGCAAAGTTTGGCAAGTCAAACGCATGTTTCTCGGCAATATTTAGGTAATTGACCAGCAAGTTCCTTATATTAATTTTGTGAAATATTGTCACAGTACAATCAACATTATAAATGGTTTCTTTAATAAACGTTATATGACCTTGTACATCAATTCTATTTCCCACTGACTGCAAGATATCTAAAGATAAGGTTCTTCCTAGTGATAATTCTTTTCTCGTTAGCTGCGAAGAGGAAAAGCAGTTGTCGAAAATGTTAGGTGTTGAGTATATATCATATCATGCATGTTCAAATGATTGTATTCTATATAGAGGATAATATGCAAACAAAGAGATATGTCCAAAAAGTGGGCATGACAGGTAGCATAAATCAAATAAAAATGGTGAATCACATTGTCCTCCTCATAAGATATTGAGGAACATGATTATAATACCAAGGATTAAAAGGATATTTCGTTAAAAAGAATTAGCTATGTTGCAGGGATGGCATTCCTTGCAAAAAAGTGAGTTGGGAGTTATGTGAATCCCAACAGATTCAATAACCATGAAGCATATGGAGAATACATGACTGGAAAAATTCAAGGATGAAGTACGGAGTCTACAAATTAGCACAACAATGGATGGCGTGAACCCATATTCCCTCCAAAACACAAACTATTATGTTTGGCTTGTAGTAGTGATCAATAACAATATCCCTCCATGGTTTTCTGTGATGAATGAACAACTTATGTTGGCTCTTATAGTCCCTGGTAGAAGACAAGTGAAGAATATGGATGTCTACCTACAACCATTGGTAGAAGAATTGAAGGAATCATGCGAAGGGATACATTTATACAATGTATCAAGATCCATCGCAACAGAGAGGAGTTTTACATTGTATGGCATATGTGCTTACACCACACATGATTATCCAGGATTAGGAGTTTGCTCTAGTAATTAACATGTTTATTGATTTGTTTATGTATATAAAAATATTTATTTGGATATTTTATTCATTTTGATTGTCATTCTATTCTTAAACACTAACGTGTTATGTATAAAATAATTTCATAGGTCTTGTAACTAAAGGATATCATGGATGTAAATGTTGTGGACCTTCTTTGAAGGTTAGGTGGTCCAACCACCTACAAAATCTAGTGTACGACTGCTCGAGGGTATTCCTCCCAAAAGAACACCCTTATAGAAGAGAAATGTCCGCTTTCAATGGTAAACTAGAGAGAACCCAAATGCCTGCAATAATTACACCAACAGAATGGCTTAGAGCATATGAGAGAGACAAGGAGAAGGATATTATAAAATATTTGATTCAAATGGGGAGCCAATGTTAGATGATATATAATTCTTTGATACCTATGTTAAGAAATTTCCCATTGGGATGAAAAGGAAATATATTTTTTATGAGCTCCCCTAATGGGAGCATATTAAGATTTCCCACTTACTAGATCCCATGCATATATTTAAAAATGTTTCATATTATTTATGGAGGCACATATCATCAAACGAAAGTGACACATTGGTTGTGAGGAGAGATCTTGTTTCTTCAAAAAATAAAAAGAAACATTGGCCAAGACAAGAAAGTAGAGGAGAGGATGGTTCCTCTTGGTCTTCCAAAGAAGGTGATGTCCCATGGATTTTGAAGAAATAAGATATTTATTTGGTAAAGGAAGCTATATTGGGTGTAAAGGTGCCTTCTTTGTATGGGTCTTCCCTATGGAATTTCTTCACTTTGCATCAAGACCATTTGTCGAGGTTGAAATCACATGACCATTTGAACCTTCTAAAGGTATGGCATAACATGTCAAAAATATGATTTTATTATTTGTAATTATTATTTTTATGCCATGGGATAAAAAACAATTAATTGTTTATGTATTTACTTCATAGTGTCATTATCCTCTACTCGTGCGTGGGTGTGTCAACCATGACTTCTCGCATGAACTAAGGCATGACATATCTAAATTGTATGGATTTGTACATTGGATCACATCAAAGGATATTCATATGGATATAATTCCATGATGGCATCAAGAGATAGATGATATGGTTTGTATATTTGAGAAGGAACTACCACCGAGTTTCATGGACTTACAGGTTGATATTCGGTTAAATTCATGAAGGTGGGTAACACTTTCATGAGAATTGGGTCTCCAAAATTTTGAAAGACCTTTTTTTGGCCAAACTAATATTTTTTTCGACCGAAAGTTCTATTTTTTTCAGCAAATCGAACGGTACCACGACAATGCCCTTGATTTTCTTGTACAAGTTTACCTGGATGGATTTTTTTCATCCAGTAACATCTTTTTGACAGAAAGATATTTCAGCCGAACTAATCTTTCGGCTGAAAGAAATTTTTGGCCGAAATATTAGTTCGGTCAAAAGAACCTTTTAGCCGAAAAGAGGTCTATATATTACTTGCACATCGCGTCTGGTATAGTTTTTCTGAGTTGTTGGTTAGTTGATACCAAGTGGTGTTGGATATAGTGCTAGGAGATAGTGTTGCACTCCATTTCTTTGGGCATGCATATAGGTGGTCGGGTGGACGTTGGAGCTGCGGGCAAGCGAGTGTTGGAGTTGTGGGCATTCGGTCCAATTAATTTATGTCTTCTATAAAAATAGTTTTGACACAATAATTTAACAGTAATTTTCTTCAGGCATTGTCAGTAAGATTTAGTGGTAAAATTTTTAGTATTTGCTCGGGGTGGGTGATACAGACCCCCCTTCTCCCCTTGGGGTTGGATGACCTCCTAGTCTAACATCGTTAATATCAAGGAGTCAAATCGACTCTTAGGGTCTCTGATAGATCCCATATCCACTTAACAGGTCCCCTTTTCTCTTAAGGCGCATGTTGTATGGCACTCGCGAGCCCTCTCCTTAGTGTTGTTTGAATTCTCAAAGCCAATGGGAGATAGCTATTCTTGCCAAACCCCTTCTTTTCACATGACCATGGAATATGACTGTGGGCCAACTCCCTTTGTGAGTTCACGCTTTGGAGATTTTGAGAGTTGCTTGCTCCCTTTTTCCCGATTTTTGAATCGACGAATTCCCCAAGTAGACGCAAACTCCTCCCGCTAGGCCCCTCTTTCCATACGAACTTAGGCTATGAACCGAGGCTTAATCTCTTAGGTGCCTCATGACTTCGCATTTTGCATTATTTGCACCCTGCTCTTCACAATTTTCCAAAAGTCTGAATCCGTGAAATCTTCGTATCAAATCAACAGTTCTCAATGATCCACAACCAATGGCTAAGATATTCTACACGCAGTGTGATATTTGCTAACTGCTCGACGCAGTTCTTTCGATTCATGATTCAGAGAATCTACTTATCTTATGCCACGTATTTCTCCTCTGATCGATGGCTAGGATTCCTTCATGCCCAGATCCAATGGGTGGAATCTTCTCTCCTCCTACGCACTCTTCTAGGTGTTTGGAAAAGAATTCCAACAGTCCAGATCTCCTCCCATAGCTGATCTAACAATAGTTATCGCTCCTCCTTCTGAGCTTGTGACACAGGCGCGCCTTCCAGGGCACATCCTCTCATAGGACCTTCCTCCTTCCTCGACCCGAAGAATTGTGAAATTATTCTATTTCCCTATCAGGAAATCTTCCTCCCATAGGAAACTCTTCTCGATATCCCCCTTTTACTCTATTGGGGTTTCCTCTATCGGGGTTTTAACACCCACGATATTCTGGTGACTTGAAACGCCGATCCCTGATCTCCGATGCGCCCCTTTTTAGTAGCCTCATCCCACTTGGCTAATCTTTTCATCCACGCGACCGCTCCTTTATGACCTCAGCAATAAACCTCCGTCGGGATATCGGGGTTTATGATGTCGAAATACCCATGTCCCCAAGACTCATGATTCCCCGAATCGTGATGCGCCTATTTTCACAGTAGCACTCCGACTATAGACTTCGCACCATATGACTGCTAACCTGTGACCACGGCCTCAACCCGTCGAGGCTACGGGAACTCTAATGTTATGAAACACTTACCCGTGGGTCGTCGATTCTCCGTCAGGCTAGCACCTGTCTCCCACTACGACTCCACCTTCTCCCTGCTATGCTGATAGTTGTTCCCCACTGATCGGGGTTTCCTCGATCAGGATTTCAATGTCCATGAATCACTTGTCACCGGGATCTCCGATTTTCCAATGGACTCCAATCACCGATGGGCTTACTCCCTGTCGGGACTCTCCCCGATGGCGCAGATCTCTGCCACGCGTCCTCTAATATGAACGGTCTCGATTTCCTCTGGGGTTTGGGACTCGAAAGGTCTCAAGATCCTTGTCCTCAAGAACTCCGAGATACCGATTCCCGACTCTCTTCCAGGTTTCTGACACATGTCCCAGATGATGGATGGTTCAGATCAATTCTCGGGGTCTGCTACTTTACAAAGCTAGGAATCTTCACTTACCTGACCTCTGATGGCCAAAATCCTGATCTGGTGATCACGCGCCATGTGTCCTCCTTGCGATCCTACGGCTATACTCCCTCCACCGTTTAGAGGTTTTCCTGGTCACGGATCCTTGACTCCGGAAGTTTCGGAATGTCGATGAACTTTCGACTCCTTGCCACCTGTCCCCAACAGATGGACGACCCAGATCCTTCTGGGGTTTCGGGGTTTCTATTGTTGAGAAACACTCGACCACGGGATTCTCGATCCTTCACATCCCGATGGGAACTCCCGAGTTTCTTCTTTCAGATCCAACGACTGATGGTTGACTGGTCCACGATCCAATGATCCACGAACCCTGGAGCTTGCACTCCCGGTGCGACCGTAACCTCTTCACTTCTTAAATAGATCCAACGGATGACGGGATCCTATCGATCTCTTCTACGAGATCCTGACCGTCCACTTCCTTCTTGGCTATCTATTGATCCTCCTACATGTAACCTTGCAGCAGCTATTCAACCGCTTTATGCACAAACCCTTGGTACTTATCCTCAATGGAATTGAAATCCTTATCCCTCCTGAGCTTCCTCACGCTTCCAACCTCAAAGAGGTTCTCTGCACGCACTCCTTGCGGCAGTTATCGAACACTTTTAAGTGTTGATATCTTTTGACTCTGCGCACACCTGCAGCAGTAGTCCTTCAATACTTCACTCAGTTTCACGACTGAGACTCTCCTTAGCCTGCACACCCCTTGCACGGCTTTAGCAACCCATTTTCACTTCTGGGTGAATGAGGACAAGAGTTTAACTCCTCGAGCCTTCTGTCAACGCACTCCTTGCGGACAACTTCAACTGCACTCCTTGCAAGAATCCTTGCTCAAAAGGAGAAACAATTTTAACTCACTCACTCCCTCTCAGATTTCAATGAAATCATACACACATCATAACAACAAATGCATAACACGAAGTAATTCTCATAAGTAGAGCATTCAACACACACACAGAGAATAACACAACAGCCATGAATCTGAATCAACTTCTTCTATTAATTAAAAATCTATACATGGGTGTTCTTCTACAGCTCTTTTGCTTCTCTTCTATGCTCTAGATTCTTCTTTTTCCTGTTAATGTTACAATGATACAATGAGGGTGTCTATATCCCGTTTCCCTCTTTCTTCTAGAACTGTCTAATCTAAATATTCAATTCTACCTACTTACATTTACTACTTATAAATGCCTCTGTCTATCTCAGACGAGAGCGTATGGCTTGAGGTCTGATTATATTTTATCAAAGTGCCTTCAATAAATGATCTCATTTATGTTTGCGCATCAACTTCAAGGGAAAATTCAAAAACTTGCGTTGGACGTCTTCCAGCTGTCTTCCGCTTCCATGTTGGTTTTGCTTGTCGTGAGGGATTCTCCTGCATCATACTCCTTCGCTTGAAAATTTGCATGGGCTCCTGTCCATGAGCTCCTGCACGGTATGTCCATGCTTCAAAATTTCTTCTTCAATCTCCCAGCTGGCATATTCCACTAGGTGTCCCTTCCATTTGACTAAATACTCAAAATATTCTTTCCTTCGGGTTTTCTTACCCACTCGTTTATTCAGTATCTGCTCCATCTGTGTCTTTTTTGCAAATGGCATCTGCTTCTACCACTGGACCTCTGGTTGGTCATCACTTTCTGCTCCTGCTTCATCAACTTTATATGGATATAATTCCGAAACATTAAATATCGGAGATATTCCAATGTCCTCTGGTAACTCGATCTCATAAGCATTCTCTCCCATATTCTTCAAGACCTTGCATGGTCCGATTTTCTTCATTTTCAGTTTGTTGTATGTTCCTCTTGGGAACCTTTCTTTCCTTAAATGTGCCAAAACCAGATCACCAACTTCAAATTGAAGTTGTATTCGATGTTGATCTGCTCTGCGCTTGTACTCCTCACTTGACTTCAATAGTCGCTCCTTCACCCGGCTGTGAAGTTCCTTCATCGCTTCAGCGAATTCTCCTGCGCTAGCACTGCTAGTGTCAGTCTGTTCTGAATCCCTTAGTTCAAAAACTCCTCTTGGCTGCCTCCCATAGACAATCTGGAATGGACTTTTTCCTGTGCTCCGATTTACTGAGTCATTGTAAGTGTTAAGGTCCTAACCCACACATAGGTATATCAATGTATCCGGATGTAATAAAGGTCAATATTAATAAGACCTTTCAATAAAATAGAATAAGGCGGATGTAAGAAGACCCAATAGAAGCTTCCACTTCTAGAAGGATCTTCCTCTAGATGATTCTCTTAATAGACATATTTAGTATAAATAAGGGGCGAGGGTATGTGAACCCTAGCTTGGAGATTATTATAACAGAGCGCTGCTCGACTGGAGGTTTCCCCCTCGAAGAGGCCTGTGAACATTGCTATCCGAATCAAAGTGTCGTTTTTGTTGCTATTTCGTATATCATTTCTGTGTATTGTGAAGATTATGCTGGATATTTTACTATTATTCTGTCATTTCTAGCATTTCATTTCTGTTCTACATATTTTATATATCTGGTATCTTGCAAGT
>ML776624.1:1547091-1557361 GCA_009831015.1 Picea engelmannii | reverse complement strand
AGTATGACTCGCTCAGTCTTGCAAATGTTTTTTCGTGACCGAAGTGTCCTGCTAAGCCTCCGCTGTGTTTCTCCTTTAACAGATTCTCCCTCATGGAGCAATTTGGAATACACAATTTATTGCCTCTGAACAACAATTCTTCTTGGACCATATAGTCTATCCAAGGGCTTCTGTCTCTGAGAAATGGATTCTCAGTTGCTTCATATGCTTATGCAAAATCCGGATCATCTGCATACACATCCCTCATATCGTCAAAGCCTAACGTCCTTAATTTGAATTCCTGTAACAGCAAACATTTCCTGCTCAAAGCATCAACTACTTTGTTAGCAGTACCAGAAATATGCTTTATTAAAAAAGTGAAATTTTGCATGTATTCAACCCACTTAGCATGCCTTTGATTCAACTTTTCTTGTTGAGTCACAAACTGTAATGCATGATTATCACTATATAAAATAAATTCCTTTCGAATAAAATAGTACCTCCATTTTTTCAATGCCTGGATGATGGCATAGAATTATTTATCATATGTGGAGTACTTTTCTTTTTCTTCATTCAGCTTCTTGCTGAAATATGCAATCGGTCTGTCCTCCTGGCTCAAGACTGCTCCGATAGCAAATCCGCTTGCATCACATTTCACCTTAAATGTCTTTTGAAAATCTGGCAACACCAGAATTGGTTGCTCTGTAATCTTTCGTTTCAACAAAATGAAACTCTTCTCAGCCTCTTCTGTCCAGTGAAAAGATTTATGTCTTTTCTTTACTGTATCCATCATTGCTACACTAATCCCACTGAAATTTCTGATGAACTTCCGGTAGAAACTAGCCAAACCATGAAAAATTCTCACCTCGAAAATATTTCTCGGTGATGGCCAATTCTTAATTACCTCCACCTTTTCCGGATCCATCTTTAATTCATTTGTTGAAATAACAAACCCCAAATAAATGAGTTATGTCTTCATGAATGAGGACTTCTTCATGTTAATCAACAGCTTCTCCTGCTGTAGCTTCTTCATCACAATAGCCAAATGCTTCAGATGTTCAGTCTTTGTCTTTCTGAAAACCAATATGTCATCCAGATACACGATGACAAATCTCCCAATGAACTCCTTCAGGACTTCATTCATTAACCTCATAAAGGTACTCGGTGCATTCGTCAAGCCAAAGGGCATGACAAGCCATTCATACAAACCTTCGTTTGTCTTGAACGTTGTTTTCCATTCGTCACCTTCTCTCATACGAATCTGATGATATCCACTCTTCAAATCTATCTTTGAAAAAAAAATTGCCCCACTTAAGAAATCCATCAGATCATCCATCCTTGGCAATGGGAATCTATACCTAATAGTTGTCTTGTTGATGGCTCTCGAATCAGTGCACATCCTCCAGCCTCCGTCTTTCTTCGGACTGAGTATTGTTGGAACAACACACGGACTCAAGCTTTCTCTAACCAAGCCTTTGTGCAACAACTCCTGGACCTGTCTTTTAACTTATTCATTCTCTTGTAGCATCAATCTGTACGCGGCTTTATTTGGCAAACTGTCTCCTGGTATGAGGTCTATCTGATGACTCACTCTCCTCATCGGTGGCAACGAATGAGGTAGTTCGTCCACTGTAATATCAGCGAACTCTTCTAGTAGTTCCTGAACTTCTTCTGGAAAATCGTCCACCTTTGTGCTAGTCAGAAAAATTCTCGGCTTTCTAACCACAAATAATTGTGGATCCTCCTTCTTCTTAACTTCTGTAAGAAGTTCCTTCCCACTCATGAGAAGTACCCTGTTGCTTACTTCCGATTTCGCTTCTTTATCCTCAATCGGATACAATGTGTGGTTTCTCCCATTCTTCTCCAGGGTATATGTGTTCATTCTCCCATCATGAATCACATTCCTATCATACTGCCATGGTATTCCCAGCAATAAATGGCAAACATCCATTGGAATGACATCACATAAAATCTTGTCATTATATCTTCCTATTTTAATGTCAACTAAGCACTGTTTGGTGGCATTTACCTGGTGTTCCTTCTGTAGCCATGAAAATTTGTATGGGCTTGGATGATCAGTTGTCTCTAGCTCCAGCTTTTCGACCATCTCGGTTGAAACGAGATTATCTGTGCTTCCACTGTCCACAATGACCTTGCACACTCTATCCTTAGTCTTGCAAGAAGTCCTAAAAAGATTGTTCCTCTGCGCTGGATTTTCCACCTCCTTTTCTGGCGTCAAAAGAACTTTCCGCATCACCAGCAAACTTCCGCACTCAGCGTATTCTGCCTCAGTATCTCGCCTCTGAGCCTCAGTGATGTGGGTCTCCCAAGTTTCTTTCTTTTTCTCTGGACACTCAAACGACCTGTGTCCATTCTTTCCACATGTGAAGCATGTAATTACTCCACCTCTTCCTCTTCCTCTACCTCTGGTACGAGGAAACCTACTATTATCAGCATATCCTCCTCTCTGCTCAGTATGCTATTCTCTTTGCTCAGCATATGGCCTTCTCTGTGAGGTTCCACCTCTTTCTGTCTGAGTCTGAGGTTTCTTCCAGTCATCCTTGGGCTTCTGGTATTTATCTTGGGTAACTGATTTTCTTTTGGGCTGACTCCTGCCTCTGCCCCTCTGACTTTGTTTATGGCTCAACTTCTCCTCATCTTTCAGAGCTAATTGGTAAGCATCCTCCACCATTCGGATGTTCACCAAATTTAGTTCATCATGAATTTCATACCTCAGGCCATTCATGTACCTGGCCACCTTTTCATCATTGCTTTCGCAATGACCTTATCTGATGCTCAACTTGTAAAATTCCTCAGTATATTCTTTCACTGTCATCATCTTTTGTCTCAGGTTCTGCATCCTCCTGAATAGAGAAATCTGATACTCCATGGGAATGAATTTTGCCTTCATCTTTGCAATCATCCTGTCCCAACTCTTAATCTTCTACTTTCCTTGGCAACGTCTTTCAGCTTGCAACTCGTCCCACCATAATGCTGCGTGTCCCTTCAATCTTGTGACGGAATGTCTGACCTTCTTATTATCTTCGATATCTTCATAATCAAAGTAAGTATCAAGAGATCTAATCCAGTCTAGCAGCTCTTCTGCATCCAGACTCGCTTCATAAGTTGGAATGTCCATCTTTGTTCTCGAACTCATCCAAGCGATAGCCTTAATTAAACGCTCATTGGTTGCATCTTCTGTTGGGATTTCTTCTTCCTCATGTCCAGCATCACCTTCATCCTCGGATTCACTGATATCTCTGGCATCATCCCTTCTCCTTTCTCTTATATCCATGTCCTCCATTCTGGCACAAAGATTTCGCATTCCTCTCTCCACGTTTGGATTCTGTACTTGCCTACCTCTTTCTCTCGACAATTCACTTTCCTCCTCTAGGTCGGGTGATCGTCTACCTCTTCTTCTTGGTGGCATGGTGAATTCTCCTTTTCCTCTGCTATAGAAATAAAAAAAGATTTTCTATGCTCTGATACCACTTGACGCAGGCACGCCTTCCAGGGCACTTCTACTCATAGGACCTTCCTCCTTCCTCGGCCTGAAGAACTATGAAATTCTTCTATTTCCCTATTGGGAAATCTTCCTCCCACAGGAAACTCTTCTCGAAATCCCCCTTTTTCTCTATCGATGTTTCCTCTATCGGGGTTTTAACACCCACGATATTCTGGTGACTTGAAACGTCGATCCTCGATCTCCGATGCACCCCTTTTTAGTAGCCTCAGCCCACTTGGCTAAGCTTTTCATCCACGCGACCGCTTCTTTATGACCTCAGCAATAAACCTCCATCAGGATATCGGGGTTTATGATGTCAAAATACCCATGTCCCCAAGACTCGTGATTCCCCGAATCTCGATGCACCTATTTTCACGGTAGCACTCCAGCTATAGACTTCGCACCATATGACTGCTAACTTGTGACCACGACCTCAACCCGTCAGGGCTACAGGAACTCTAATGTTATGAAACACTTACCCGTGGGTTGTCGATTCTCCGTCAAGCTGGCACCTGTCTCCCACTACGACTCCACCTTCTCCCTGCTATGCTGACAGTTGTTCCCCACTGATCGGGGTTTCCTCGATCGGTATTTCAATGTGCATGAATCACTTGTCACCGGGATCCCCGATTTTTCAATGGACTCCAATCACCGATGGGCTTACTCCCTGTCGGGACTCTCCCCGATGGCGCAGATCTCTGCCACGCATCCTCTAATATGAACGGTCCTGATTTCCTCTGGGGTTTGGGACTCGAAAGGTCTCAAGCTCCTTGTCCTCAGGAACTCCGAGATAATGATTCCCGACTCTCTTCCATGTTTCTGACATGCATCCCAGATGATGGACGGTTCAGATCAATTCTCGGGGTCTGCTACTTTACAAAGCTAGGAACCTTCACTTACCTGAACTCCGATGGCCAAAATCGCGATCTGGTGATCGCGTGCCACGTGTCCTCCTTGCGATCCTACGACTGTACTCCCTCCACCGTTCCGGGGTTTTCCTAGTCACGGATCCTTGACTCTGGAAGTTCCAGAATTCCGATGAACTTTCGACTCCTTGCCACCTGTCCCCAACAGATGGACGACCCAGATCCTTCCGGGGTTTCGGGGTTTCTATTGTTGAGAAACACTCAACCACAGGATTCTCGATCCTTCACATCCCGATGGGAACTCCCGAGCTGCTTTTGTCATATCCAATGACTGACGGTTAACTGGTCCACGATCCAACGATCCACGAACCCTGGAGCTTGCACTCCCGGTGTGACCGTAACCTCTTCACTTCTTCAATAGATCCAACGACTGACGGGATCCTATCGATCTCTTCTACGAGATCCTGACCGTCCACTTCCTTCTTGGCTATCTGTTGATTCTCCTGCACATAACCTTGCAGCAGCTATTCAACCGCTTTATGCACAGACCCTCAGTACTTATCCTGAACGGATTTGAAAGCCTTATCCCTCCTGAGCTTCCTCATGCTTCCAACCTCAAAGAGGTTCTCTGCACGCACTCCATGCGGCAGTTTTCGAACACTTTTAAGTGTTGAGATCTTTTGACTCTGCGCACACCTGCAGTAGTAGTCGTTCAATACTTCACTCAGTTTCATGACTGAGACTCTCCTTAGCCTGCGCACCCCTTGCATGGCTTTAGCAACCCATTTTCACTTCTGGGTGAATGAGGACAAGAGTTTAACTCCTCGAGCCTTCTGTCAACGCACTCCTTGCGGACAACTTCAACTGCACTCCTTGCAGGAATCCTTGCTTAAAAGGAGAAACAATTGTAACTCACTCACTCCCTCTCAGATTTCAATGAAATCATACACACATCATAACAACAAATGCATAACAGGAAGTAATTCTCATAAGTAGAGAATTCAACACACACACACAGAGAATAACACAACATCCATGAATCTGAATCAACTTCTTTTATTAATTCAAAATCTATACATGGGTGTTCTTCTACAGCTTTTTGGCTTCTCTTCTGTGCTCTAGATTCTTCTTTTTCTTGTTAATGTTACAATGATACAATGAGGGTGTCTATATCCCGTTTCCCTCTTTCTTCTAGAACTGTCTAATCTAAATATTCAATTCTACCTACTTACATTTACTACTTATAAATGCCTATGTCTATCTCAGACGAGAGCGTATGGCTCGAGGTCTGATTATATTTTATCAAAGCGCCTTCAATAAATGATCTCATTTATGTTTGCGCATCAACTTCAAGGGAAAATTCAAAAACTTGCGCTGGACGTCTTCCAGCTGTCTTCCGCTTCCACGTTGGTTTTTCTTGTCATGAGGGATGCTCCTGCATCAGCTTGCACTTTCTTCCTTGACTTGGAAGATTTCAAACATTTCAAAGGCTTCACCTTTGAACTACCTCATGAGAGCCCTGATGTATTGGGTCTCGATGGTGTTTTCCCTCCTAATATTTTGTTAATGGAATTTGACCTCGCCCTAGTGCACACTTGCGCTCTACATGCAACTTTTCACTCCTCCTCCTGAGCTTTGGGACTTCAGATAAATTTGACTCTTGTGCACCCTTTGCACTATCTCTTCTGAGCTTCTTGAACTTGCTCAGTCTCCCAAGGGATTCTACCCTTATGTGTCTATCAAAAGACTTTCTGGTGCCCTCTTGGCACATTCTGTGCTCGTCCTCTTGAGCTTAAGAACTTGAAACAAGTTCTTTCCTCCGTAGACTCCTTGTGCGTAGACAACCTTTAAGTGGTTGTCTTTCAACACTTCGTCTGAGTGTTGTACTGGTGCACTCCTTGCACAGGTCTTCCTCTAGAGTGTTCAAAAACTCTATGGGTGTCCTCTCCTTGAAACTTCTCTCCCGAAACTCAAAACAGAGTTCTCTTGTGCACTCCTTGCACTCGGTCGATTCCCTCTTGGAAGATCTCTACAAACTCTTCAGCAATTGTTTCCCTTTGTGATTTCTCTTCAAATTTTTTCCTCTAAGGTATTCAACAACCTAAGGGTATCCTCGAGTGTACAATCTATCCTAGTGCGCCCTCCTGGCACATTATTCCCTGAACTCGATTCAGGATTTAGATGTGCACTCCTTGCGTTGGCCACATAGTTCCAATACTCTGTCGTGCACTCCTTGCACAGCCTAAATAACCTATAACGGTTTAACAAAACTCACAGATAAAGGAATTCTATCTATCCTTGCAGATGGAATCTATCTCATGCATCTACAACGTAAATTCATAAACACATAAAAGACAACATTCAAATGCATAAACACACAAAAAAATCATGGGAAGGAAAAATTGCTTTGTATTAATCTCAGAATGTCTATACAATGTTTACAAAGACTAGACTACAATAGAGTCTCATTTCCCTCCTCTCTTGAGCTCTCTACTCACTCATTTTTCTCTGCATGCTAGATCTAATAAAATTTGATACCAAGATATTTTACAAAAGATGGGATTCTCAAGCTCTCCCTCCATCTATATACTCTCATCAATTACATTGAATTACATTCAATGGCCACCTCGATCTGAATCGAATCTAGATCTTTATCAACATGTCAATCATTAAAGGAGACATCATCTCCTGCCTACACAAAGGCATGAATTTGGCCCTTCCATCTTTACATCATTTAATTGCATTTAATTTCAATTTTGAAAATGAGGGACAAATGAGAGGGTTGGCGCCTCTCCCTTCCTTGAATGCACATTGATGTGTTTCCTAGCTGGAATGTTACTGAGGTGGAGTAATTCTTCTGCATCATACTCCACAACTACGAAAATCATGAGCTCCTTCTCATGAGATTTCTAGC
This sequence comes from Picea engelmannii, assembly GCA_009831015.1. Lineage (NCBI taxonomy): Eukaryota > Viridiplantae > Streptophyta > Pinopsida > Pinales > Pinaceae > Picea > Picea engelmannii. Next base: position 1,550,097 of record ML776624.1, on the reverse strand, counting down.
ATGGTTGAAATCCTCCTAGATCCAAAACTCTCCTCTGGAGTTGTCCATCTGTTCCACTACTTTGTTGTTGCTACTACTTCCCTACTGCTATGGCATTATCTCCTCTGTTCAACTTATCATTTCTGACTGCTTCTTATGCTAATCTCAACAACATCATCCTTATCGCCTCTATCACTCTGTCCAGCTTCTCCAATGGATATCTCTTCTTATGCAGTCTTCTCGGATGCAACTCTTCCTTGTCAATGGGTATATCAACTCGATCCCCCCTGATGTTTTCTTCTTCTGTGTCATTAGCCTCTACCAGTTATCCTTGTGCTAGTTCAAATCCAGCTTCCCCTAGCTACTCGTTAGGATGGTATGATCCCTTTTCTACTGCATGCTATAGTTCTACATTCATCTTCTATTCATCTTACTGGCTTAAATTTCTGATAAATTTTGTTGAATGCTCTTCTCCTAAAATCTGCATGGTTGTCTCATGGAATCCATCTTCTAGCTCTGGATTATTCAACCAATCCTCCAACATTTTTAACTCCTCCTCCCATGGAATGAGCATATTAATTTCATGCTCTTCTTCTTCTACGGGGGCACACATTAGTATATGCTCCTTCTCCTCCTCTATGACACTCATTGTTGGTTTTCCTTCCTCTATTGTTGGGTCTGCAACACATGATATGGCCTCAACTAGGCTCTGTGGAAGGAATAACTCAATTCCTCCAATGATCAAAATTCATTTATAATCCTCCTCCATCATCTCTCCTTGTTGATATGAACTCTCAGCTGAGTTCATCTCCTCTCCCTGGCCCACCTGGAAATCTGGGATGTCTCCTTTTCCCACTTGGTAGTTCATGAGATCCACTGATCCCTCTTCATTTCCCACCGTGGGGTGCACTAGTTATTTTCATATGAAATAAGGATGGATCATGGAGGCCTTGCATTGACTACCGTCAACTGAACAAGGCTACGATCAAGAATCAGTATCCCTTACCAAGAATTGATGATCTGTTCGATCAAATGAAGGGTGCGACGGTGTTCTCTAAGATCGATTTGCGATCAGGGTATCACCAGTTAAGGATCAAGGAGGATGACGTCCCTAAGACTACCTTTAAGACGAGATTTGGACATTACGAGTTTACTATTTTACCGTTTGGACTGACAAACGCCCCAGGGGTATTCGTGAGTTTGATGAACGGGGTGTTCTGCGAGTACTTGGACAAGTTCATCCAAGTATTCATTGACGATATTTTGATCTACTCTCAGACGATGGAGGAGCATGATGAGCACTTGCACTTGGTGCTATAGTGTCTACGAGAGAAAAAATTGTATGGGAAGTTGTCCAAATGCTCTTTTTATCAATCGAGGATTCACTACTTAGGGCATGTCATCTCCGACGAAGGTATTGTCGTGGATCCAGCCAAGGTTGAGGCTATTATGGAATGGCCTGTGCCAACGAATGTCATAGAAGTGCATAGTTTTATGGGTTTAGCAGGATACTATCGACGGTTTGTCGAGGGATTTTCGAAGATAGCAAATCCAATCACGGAATTGCAGAAGAAAAAAAAGAAGTTTGTTTGGATCGAGAAATGCGTGGAAGCATTTCAAAGGCTTAAAGAGTTGTTGACCACAGTGCCGATACTAAAGGTCCCTGGCATGGACGCAGACTTCTTGGTATGCACTGATGCATCCAAGGAAGGTTTAGGTAGAGTCTTGATGCAAGACGGACGAGTGATTGCTTACATTTTGAGGAAACTGAGAAGGCATGAGGAGAACTAGGCGATGCACGATTTGGAGTTATTAGCCATCGTATATTCCTTGAAGGTTTGGAGACACTACCTTGTTGGACAAAAAATTGAATTAAGGACTGATCATTGTGGACTACAACACATTTTTACGCAAAGTGACCTGAACGCGCGACGATGACGTTGGTTGGAATTGCTTAGTGAGTACGACTTCAAGATTACTTAAATAAAGGGAACAGTGAACCGAGTGGCTAATGCTTTGAGTCGGAGACCACGCATATTCTCGGTGTTTCCTCTTCAGACGAACTTACATGATAAAACTCTCACTTTACAGTGTGACGATGAGTGGTACAAAGAGGTCAGCGGTTTTATCGGAAAAAACACCATGATGGTACCACGATACGAGGGATTTTCATTTGATAGTGATGGGTTATTGAGGTTTAGAAGTCGGATTTACGTACCGCCAAACGACGAGTTGAGGATGTTGATCCTGAGCGAGGCTCGTATTGCAGTTTACATGGCTCACCCGGGAGTCACGAAGATGAGGGCAGACCTTAAACCCTTATTCTTTTGGAAGGGAATGAAGGCCGACATAGTCAACTATGTGGCCAGTTGTCTAGAGTGTCAGCAGGTAAAGGCTAAACATAGACACCCAACAGGATTACTTCAACCACATGCCATTCCGGAATCGAAATGGGAAGTTATTTCGATGGATTTTATTGTTGGATTGCCATTGACGGCAAGGAGACACGATTCAATTTTTGTAGTAGTAGACACTATGATGAAGAGTGCTCAATTTATTCCTATGCGTACGACATATCAGGCACATGACATAGTGAGAGTTTTCATCAGTGAGATTGTGAGGCTGCATGGCGTGCCTAAGAGGATTATATCCGACCGAGGATCGGTGTTTACTGGACGATTTTGGATGAGTTTCCAAGAGGCCTTGGGAACCCAACTTAACTTTAGTACTGCGTATCACCCAGAGACTGACGGACAGACTGAACGAACGAATCAAACCTTGGAAGACATGTTGCGCATGTACGTGATGGACCAACAAAAGCTTTGGCAGGAACTCTTGCCTCTAGTAGAGTTCGCTTACAACAACAGTTAACAGAGCACCATTAAGATGGTGCCTTTTGAGTTTCTTTATGAGCGATCGTGTCGGATTCCCTTGAGTTGGGATCGGCTTGAGGATAGGGTCCTGGTGGGACCAGAAGCGATCCAAGAAATGGAAGTGCAAATGCAAACCATAAGAAAAAGGATTAAA
>ML776624.1:1530099-1542551 GCA_009831015.1 Picea engelmannii | reverse complement strand
AGATACAAGTTGAGTTTTATGACTGAATTTCTAAATGTTGTTGATTCATCTGTTGCATTGCAATTTAATTGTTTGTTACATACCTACCATAATTATTAGATATCGAATTATGACAGAATATTGGTATCAATAAATTATTTAAGTCAACTTTAATTGAGATGGAACCTTGAGCACATTACATTTGAACTTGCGCAGTGAATGATTGACATAGATTTAGTTTTTACGCATTGAGGATTTATGTAGTAGATGGTGGATCTATATATTTAGTTTTTATATAGTTATTTCTAATGATGGCTTAAACTTACTTATTCTCGCGCCCATGATTATTTAAGAATTGAATGACATGTTGCCTGAGGAATGAGACTTGCGCGAAATGGAATAATCATGTAATGTAATGCTTCATGTTAAATGCTACAGTAATGATTTCTTTTTATTATTAATTCATTGGCAAGGTTATGGTAATGTAAATATAATGTTGATTATTTTACGGTAAAGTTATTGTAACTTCATTGCATTGGTAGCATACAAGGAGTAATGTGATTGGTGATTGATGTTTTAGTTGCAAGGTTGTTATAACATAAGATGTGATGTTGTTAAGATAATTTTATTGTAATTTTATGGTATATGTAACATATAGGATGTATTGAGATTGTTAATTAATTTCAGGGTTAGTACTATAAGTGGAATTGTCCAAACTCACAGTTGTAGGATATCATACTCTTCGATTTGATAAATCTAGTCGCTCTGTATATAAGTTGGTGTGTGTGATTATTTTTGTGTAAAGAATCCAGTGCTGTATCAAGATTCTTGTGCCCTTTAAAGGCAGGGTTTCCACTCTTGAGACACAGCTCTAAGGTTGTATCATTAGGCGGGCTCTTTAAAGGCAGAGTTCCCACCACTGCGGCCTCCTGACAGATATTACTAGTTTCTGCCTGAGCAGTCGACCAGGAGCCTATCTGACATTCTCTCTCTCCGGAGTAGAGAACTAAGATTAAACGCCCTTCTTTCCTGTGCAGAAATAGTAAAATCTACTACTATGGATTCTTCCATCTATGTTCATACTGTACATAACATTGTATGTCAATTAATGCTTGCAATTACTTGTTGTGTGTCTTATGTCTTCTTGTTGTGATAATCGTGGTTGCATCTTGTTAGTCGTCGGGTGGTGACGTGAGTCAAGTGTGTCTGCTTCCTTTTTACACGCGTGCACACACCTTAAACAAAAAAAAAAAAAATTGCACCTATTATCAGAGTTATTGTCGTAACGAGGAGGTTGTTACAAACTCGATCCCCCCTGATGTTTTCTTCTTCTGTGTCATTAGCCTCTACTAGTTCTCCTTGTGATAGTTCAAATCCATCTTCCCCTAGCTACTCCTTAGGCTGGTATGATCCCTTTTCTACTTCATGCTTTAGTTCTTCATTCATCTTCTATTCATCTTCCTGGCTTAAATTTCTGAGAAATTTTGTTGAATGCTCTTCTCCTAAAATCTCCATGGTTGTCTCATGGAATCCATCTTCTAGCTCTGGATTATTCAACCAATCCTCCAACATTTTTAACTCCTCCTCCCATGGAATGAGCATATTAACTGCATGCTCATCTTCTTCTACGAGGGCACACATTAGTATATGCTCCTTCTCCTCCTCTATGACACTCATTGTTGGTTTTACTTCCTCTAGTGTTGGGTCTGCAACACATGACATGGCCTCAACTAGGCTCTGTGGCAGGAATAACTCAATTCCTCCAATGATCAAAATTCATTTCTAATCCTCCTCCATCAGCTCTCCTTGCTGATATGAACTCTCAACTGAGTTCATCTCCTCTCCCTGGCCCACCTGGAAATCTGGGACGTCTCCTTTTCCCACTTGGTATTTCACGAGATCCACTGATACCTCTTCATTTCCCACCTAACAATCTGAGATTTCATGACTGCCCTCTTGACAACTTATGAGATCCTCGAGAGATCTCATCTCCTCCTCATCGTTGAGGATTTTTCCAACCTTTGGTTCTCAAATGAAAACCCGGTCCCCTTCGATGTCATAGAGGTTTTCAACATACCTTAACCATCTCCTCAACTCTGACTTTTGTTTTCTGACCAACAAAATTTGAACAGGCCATTTCTCCTTCCTGTTCAAAGGCCATTCATACCTCTAGTGTACCTTTGCCTCCTACTACATCTTCAATTTCAGCTTCTCCATTTTTTCTCTGGTCTCCCTGAGCTCTTTGTCTATCTCAGCTTTGTTCCTCTATTGGTGGCCTTCTCCCCGACCAAGTCCACAAGCTTCAATAGCCATTTTCACCTTCTACCTACCCTCCTGGAAAGTCTGTTGTTCACTCTACAACTAAGAGAATTCCTAGCTTCTCCCACAACTCACCTAGTTGTCAAATGTCTATTGCCTATGTGCAAATAGATCTCCACTCACTAAGAATTTCACTCTATCACATTCTTCTCTTCCACCTGAAATATAAAAACGAAATCAATCTTTGATACCACTTGGTGGTATTAGAGTATCTTCTCTCACCATCCTTCCTTTACCTGTCATCTACAAATAAAATTCAAGCTCTAATACCACTTGATGGTATCATAGTATCTCCTTTGTCTCCTCCTTCACCTGTTATCTATGGGTGAAATCAAGATCTGATACCACCTGATGCAGACCCCCACTTCTCCCTTGGGGGTTGTGTGACCTCCCAGTCTAGGATCATTCACATCAAGGAGTCAGATTGACTCTTCGGGTCTCTACTAGACCCCAAATCCACTTAACAGGGTCCCTTTTCTCTTAAGGCATAGGTTGTATGGCGCCCACAAGCCCTCTCCCTAGTGTTGTTAAAATTATCAATGCCAATGGGATCTAGCTCTTCTGGCCAAGCCCCTTCCTTTCACATGACCATAGACTAAGACCGTGGGGAAACTCCCTTCGTGACTTTGTGCTTTGGATATTTTGAGAGCTTCTTTCTCCCTTTTTCCCAATTTCTAATTGGCAAATTCCCCAGGAAGATGGTAGCTCCTCCCTCTAGGCCCCTCTCTCCATACGACCTCAGGCTATGACCCAGGGCTTAGTTTCCTAGGTGCTTCACATTTCGTGTTATCTGCACCCTGCTCTAAATGATTTTCCTGAATTCTAAATCCATCAAATCTTTGTATCAAATCAATGGTCCTCAATGATCCACAGCCAATGACTGAGATCTTCTATGTGCTTCATGATATTTACTAACTGCTCGACGCAGTTCTTCTAATTCACAATTCTGCAAATCTACTTATCTGTTTCCACGTATTTTTCCTCTGATCGATGACTAGTATTCCTTCATGACCTAGATCCAATGTGTGTAATCTTCTCTCCTCTTGCGTGCTCTTCTGGGTGTCTGTACATGAATTTTGATAGTCCATATCTTCTCCCGTAGTTGATTTGATGGTAGTTGTTGCTCCGCCTTCTGAGTTTTCACTTTCTTCCTTGACTTGGAAGATTTCAAACGTTTCAAAGGCTTCACCTTTGAAATACCTCATGTGATCCCTGATGTATTGGGCCTCGATGGTGTTTTCCCTCCTAAGATTTTGTCAATGGAATTCGACCTCACCCTAACAGACACTTCCGCTCTACGTGAAATTTTTCACTACTCCTCCTAAGCTTCGAGACTTCAGATAATTCTAAATCTTGTGCATTATTTTCACTATCTCTTCTTAGATTCTCAAACTTTCTCAGTCTCCCAAGGGATTCTACCCTTCTACGTCTTTCAGAATACTTTCTGGTGCCCTCCTGGCATGTTCTGTGCTCGTCCTCTTGAGCTTATGAACTTGAAACAAGTTCTCTCCTCTGCACACTCCTTGTGCCTGGACGACCTTCAAGTTGTTGTCTTTCAACACTTCATCTGAGTGTTTTCCTGGTGCACTCCTTGAACAGGTCTTCCTCTATATTGTTCAAAAACTTTGTGGGTGTCTTCTCCTTGAAACTTCTCTCCTAGAACTCAAAATAGAGTTCTCTTGTGCACTCCTTACACTTGCTTGATTCCCTCCTGGCAGAGATCTGCATAATCTTCAGCAATTCAGTCCCTCTGTGTTTTCTCTGCAAATTTTTTCCTCTAAGGTATTTAGCAACCTGAGGGTCTCCTTCAGTCTGCAAACTATCCTGGTGTGCCCTCATGGCACGTTCTTCCATGAACTCGATTTGAGATTCGGATGTGCACTCCTTGCGTTGGCCACAGAGTTCCAATACTCTATCATGCACTCCTTTCATGGCCTAAAGAACCCAGAACGGTTTAAAAAAAATCATAGATAGAGGAACTCTATCTATCCCTGCAAATGTAATCTATCTCATGTATCTACAACATAAATTCATAAATACATAAAAGACAACATTCAAATGCATAAACACACAAACAACTCATGGGTAGGAAAAACTTCTTTGTATTAATCTCAGAATGTCTGTACAATGTTTACAAAGATTGGACTACAACAGAGTCTCAGGTCCCTCCTCTCTTGAGCTCTCTACTCGTTCATTTTTCTCTACATGCTAGATCTAATAAAATTTGATACCAAGACCTTTTAAAAAAGAGGGGCTTCTCGAGCTCTCCCTCCATCTACCTACTCTCATCAATTACATTGAATTACATTCAATGGCCACCTAGATCCGAATCAAATCTAGATCTTTATCAACCTGTCAACCATTAAAGGTGACATCATCTCCTGCCTGCACAAAGGCATGGCTTTGTCCCTTCCAGCCTTACATCATTTAATTGCATTTAATTACAATTTTTAAAATGAGGGGAAAATGAGAGGGTTTGTGCCTCTCGCCTCCTTGAATGCATGCTAATTTGTTGTCTAGATGGCACGTTGTTGAGGTGGAGTGATGCTCCTGCACCAATGGGGGAGTCTCAACAATTACATTGTTAAATTTTAGTTCATCATTATCCAATTTATTAATTTTTATCTATCCAAGATAGCATTGAGAAAAAATGCATAAGAGTACACTAGAATTCCACATTATAATATATAGTTACTCCACCTGTGAGAAGAGTATCCTAGAATGCTACCATCTGTATGCCATCTACACTATGTTGATGCAATTCATTCAAAAACTTGTCCATAATATAACTACCAATTCCCCACTTCACCCAAACTAGGATTTGCATAACACTGTATACCCATTTGCCAAAAACCTTTACACCCAAAGTTCTTAACACAACGCTTCCTGAGACAATGCAGAACATCTCCAAAATTATCATTACCAAAAGCATTAGCCTCTCTCTGTCATTAAATCCCCTACTATCACTCTGTGCCCTCTGTCTAATCCAAAAAATCCATGAGCAAAGCAATACCAATGCCTGCCATTATAACCATAACTCTAGGTTTAGATAGAGGCATAAAATGTATACCATTGGCCATTTCCCCCTTGAAATGCAACAACCATAGACCAATTAAAAGAGAAAATTAAGTTGATACTACCCACAATAAATGATAATGTCCTCAAACCTAGAATTGATGATGTAAAGGTCAGCATTTGGAAAAAATGGGTGTAATTGGCATTAGAATTTACTAGAGCTTTGACAAGAAACATATTGGTGGGAAACCCAGTTTTTTTACTCTCAAGAAGATAGTTTCTTATTTCCCTTCTAGCTATCAGGGCGCTAGAGAAGCCATCTATTCTTAAACATAAAGTTAATACAATGTTGATTACGACTTTTGCTAACCTTGGAAATATTGTAGTAATACCTTTGTATCTTTCTATTGTTGAGAGTCCTCCACTCTTATGCATGTAATTTTGAAGGGAATCAGAAGTCGTGAATATGAATCCATCAATAGATCTAGTTTCTTCGTCTTCATACCTTGAATATTTTAAAGAACTGATCAACAACCTTGCCCAATTATCCAATTATCATTATCCAATTTATTAAATTATTAATTTGTGTTCATCATTATTATCCAATTACAGTGTCCAATATTTGTTCAAATGTGTTAGTGATGAACTTATAATTTTTAGGTGGGTGTCTGAGCAATTGTAGAATGAATGGTTTGTTGATCATAGTTCATTTTTATTGTTAAAGAAGTTTGATATGTACTTTTTGGGTGTTTTAGAAATGTTTCTTACACCCTCCCTCATTCTTCCATTCCAATGTGCATCCAAAAAACTCTATTACCTTACACTCTCACCTCCAAAGCCTACGCAAACATTGGATCAACCTAGTTTGCATTCTAGCGGTCAAAATTCAAATCTTCTTCGGCCATTTGTGATCCTTCAACCTATTGTACCTTGTTGTATGAACCAAAGTGAAAATCATCCCTCACAATGCTCGCAATCCACTTTTCCAGTTCAAAATGTCAGCTACACAATCCACTGGAATTCCTATAGCGATTACAAAGGAGACCCCTGACAAATGCCTACAACCGCAAAATCAATTACAAAACAGGGTGTACAGGAAGCCTCTTCTAGTTATATATCCCAAGTAATGGAGGTGGAGACATTGAAGACTTAATAGGAGAACTGATAGATAGAGATGGAGATATATATGAACCATGGCTATCTATTATTTACTTATTTACTTGTCCATTGATAATGTGAGCACTATAACCCTGCATAACGAATCATAGTGTATAGGAATGGTACCCTAGTCTTGTCCCTTACTATTGAGTTATTTGAAAGGATGTTAGTCTTATGCATCAGGATCTATTTTGGCTAGATATATAGGTTAAAACAATTGTAGGCTTGATTTTTTGTTATTCGTAATTCAATTTTAGTATTTTTTATTTTCTTCATAATTCAATTTTAGTATTAAAATAAAAGCTATATTTGTTTTTTCTATGATGAATTTGCCTTCATAGCTTAGTTACTTTTCTTTTTAACTGAGTATCCTCATTTGATATGATTCTAATTAGGTTTCCCCTTTTCTACTTTATACAATAAACAAGGTTTCTCTTTTGGAGTATAGGCTTTCAACCATGTTTGTCTGGGTTAACTATAATTCCTTAGACATGTTGTGATTTGCAAATATCAAAGATGTGTTGATTAATATTTAGTAAATATTTGTTTTTGTTTTTTACATTGAGATTGTGTTATAATGATTTAAATATCGAGATTGTGTGATAATGATTTAAATATCCAGTTAGTAATTTTACAATTTTATATTGAGATTGTATTATTGTATTTGATGGCTTTTCATATTTTATTTTCTTGTTATTGGAAATATAATATAGAACTACATAATTATTACATGGTGAAATTGAAATCAATTATGTGGTGCAATGCTTAATAAATTAATAAATTATGATAAATGTTAAAACATATTTTTATTGTGTTATTCTTTGTTGAAATATAATACAAAAGTAGAAGAATATTACATGGTGAAATTGACACCAATCTTGTGGTGCAATGTTTACTAAATTCTTATAAATGTTAGAATAGATTTTTACTATATTAATTTGGAACTGTTGTTTGTAGTCAATGTCCAATTATGGTTTATAACATTTTTTTAACTGAAATTTATTTATTTTTATTGGGAAATTATGAATTCAAATAAAATTTATATTTGGGTTAATTAAACATTTAGCTCACATATAATATATGTGAGATACATATAATATATGTGATCTATCTCACATATATTATATGTGATCTAGCTCACATATAATATACGTGAGGCCCTGTCCATGTACAGGGACATGCTTGAACTCGGGCCTATCCCTAATTCAGGCCTATCCTTGTACACGGACAAGGCCATATTCATTTATGTCCCTTAGCTTAGTAAAGGCTATGTGTTACAATATGACCATTACAGACTAATACATGGTTATGATAAAGGTATACAGATTAATGGTAATCATTCTAATCACTTTCTTGTTTATCTGATAGTTACAATAATACCGGTTATATTTAATTCAAGTTAGTAAGGGCTATGTTCTCCTGTTCAAATTAACCAATATCTTACCTATCATATGCTTACACTTCACATTTTATGTCTTTATTGAAACCCATAGCTATATGTTCTTTATCTGAATAAGTTGTACACACCATATACGTAGTTTCCCTAATAAAGGAAATATAACTAAAATCAATACTAATACTGATAATAATCAAAGCATGTAATCTATCGCAATAACAACTTGATCTCAACTAGTATGAAACACACCATGTATAGCTCTATGCTCTCTTGTTGTAATTCAAAGTATGATTTGTAGTGTGACTTATAATTATATGTTAGTATTACTGCCATTGACCTTTATTATAGTGAACACAGTAACATCTAGCACAGAATAGGAGTCAATTTGGAAGGTATAGGTGATAGACATGAACGCATCCCATTACAGATAACATGAACATACTGCTTATATGGTATAGATACTAGTAATACCAAACCCGAGGAGTTGTTTGAGATTTACCAGTGAATCTGGTAACATATGAACAAGGGGAATCAATATGCATACTCTGATACAGGGTGGTATATATAATAGCCATAGTATTCCATGGATATCATACAGATATTAGTGGCCTATACCTTACACTCAGAATCTACACTCTTAATTATATCGTAATATTCACATAGCTCATACAGGTAATATATGAAGTTGATTCCATTGCTTTAGCTCTCTCTTAATCATAGTAAGTAAAACCCATATGTATTGGATAAGAGTATACCCTTTGTAAGACCCTTTTTAATGATGCTACTAGTATAGTCATAGTGTTTCTTATAGTAATATCTCTATTTACACTATTCAATATGAGTAATAAGGATAAGGAATCCCATAATATATGATAGCTATAACATGTGGAATTAATATAGAAGAGTATTGGTCACTATGCTCATATAACTAGGATCGATAGTAATACAGTGTGACCATGACTCTGCTTATATTACATAAATATGATAGGTCTTTGCTTCTGTTAGCTTATGATCTTTAAATATTCTATGCCTAATCTGATTCCATTGTAATTCCCCGAATCATTCGTATTACTTGGAGCTAAGATGGGCATCACTCCTAGTTATATTGCACATACTAGTGAACATACAGTAATCATAGACTATCTGAATCATAGAAGCATTACCAGTAGTTAATACAGATCCATATTACCATGTATTCCCCCTAAACATGTATGTTTCCCATTAATTACAACATAGTGATTAGTTTATTATCTAGTCTAACAAACTCAGTATCATGGAAACAATAGGGATAAAGTAAGTGTACAGAAACATGAATCAAACATGTTGTAATCATACCAACTAACTTTATAGGGTTGAACATGATGAAGTATTGAGATAATATGGCATGAGACCACAACAAGCCATCTATGATACCTCTATACATTAGCTTTGGTGATCTATTACCCTTTGTATTTACACTAATATGTCACAGATACTAGTTATAGATTGCATGGTATTCTCTCTGCCTTATTTGCTCCATAATTTGCAAAGCTTTATTGTATGAGAATACCATAGATATTGGAATATAAGGAAATGAACAGTCCATATATGAGGAAAATCAAAGAGATAAAAAAGGATAAGAGATATTATCTCTGTTGTGACAAGGATGAATCTTGTTTCCATAACTATTACCATTAAATAGTATTAACTATGCATAATACTAGTATTCCTTAAATGGTAATACTAGTATGCATAATGCTAGTATTAATTCTATATTAGTGTCGATCAACTTTGATTGGAATCATAGTATTGAAACTAAACACATGTGATGTATGTGAATAGTTTAGATAGAGCCTATGTTTTTGAGATGACACGTTTAATTGTATTGATACAACTAAATATCATGCATAATATATGGATTCATATTGATTATACCCATAGATCTAGTATCATAGCTTTGAGCTTGAACTTACATGTAAACCATATATAACACTAAGGAAATCTTACTGTATACGATAACCAAGATGATATTGAAGTAATACCTAAGCTATATGTAATGAACACGTACTACTTATCACTATTCCACGGTGTTGATTAGGGAAATAAGGGGAATATACACACTTCTTGATAATGGTGATAGGTGAAAATAAGGGTAATATCTTATGACACAAGCATTAGAATCACATACAAGTGTAATACAGGTGTTGATACTTAGTTCCATTTCTTTCTAGTGATATCCCATGTAGTTAATAAGAGATAAGATTAATATCACAATACATATTGATTATGGTAAATAGGTAACATGATATCACCTTGTTGAACCTTAATCTAAGTTGTTCATGTATTACTAATATCATAGTAGTGTAATGGCTCTATTCCCCTTGTATTACAGGTTAATCTATTTCATTTAGTCATTATTATATACTTCCCTTTGTAGTCAAAAATCATGTCATTTGATTCTATTCTCTATGTTATAGATCATACAACAACCTTTAACTATAACTGGACAAATAGGGCAAAGGTTAGTAGTATCTCTATTCAATGGACTTACTTATATTGATCATTGTTCTGGTACTAGGATGAGATTCACAGTATTGAAATGTTATGGAATTAATGGGAAGCAATATCACTGGATATTACACAATGAGAGATTCAAGACAATGTAATCAGTACTTCATAATCAGATACATTAGACTCATATCAGGAAGCTATACTCATAGTTAGTTTTGTACTAATCCATATCCAAGTAATGGAAATCAATGGTAATAAGCTAATCAATATCATAAGTAGTAATAATACACTCGCTCTATGTGATGGATAGGTGGTCAAAATAGTAGTAGTGATCTTCTATTACTATTAGTTTAATGAACATTAACTTTGTGTTAATTACATTACGAGTATTTTTTATTATGTGTTATTACATATGGTATAAGTAGTAACATGTAGATATCGAGCTTAAAGTAGAGATTACTTCATAGGTACCCATCATGTAATGGTTCCAACAACTGTAAGTAATCATATGGTGTTAGTTATGTGATTACCTTTATCTAAAGAAGAATGTGATTATGGTGTTAGTAAGCATATAGAATTCCTAGAAACTATATCTGCTACTAGTGTTGTTGTAGGCTTTATATATTGACCTAGTGGAAGTATAATTAGCTAGGATGCTACTTACTCAACTTCTAGAGATTTTCCTGGAGATCAAATTGACATGACCACCTAACCATTTCAATATTGTTATTCACCTTAGCCTCAACGTCTATAATAGTAAGCATAGATAAGCCCATTTGACTTGTCCATGGGCATGGATAGGGAAATTTTTGTCCCTGCCCATGTACATGGATAGGCTCAAATTCGGGCATGTCCCTATACATGGAAAGGGATGAATATGTCCTTGTCCATATACAGGGACAAGCTCGAACCTACTATAAATTAATAATTTATGAACACAATAGGATGCAGACACAATAGAGTAAAAGAAAATACACAACAACACCTAGACCATACCAGGCACAAACAAGTAGAGGTATAATATGTTTATTAGATGGGATGACAGATCCGAATTTGGACCCGTCCATGTACAGGGACGGGATTCAATTCGAGATTGTCCCATTATTGAAGAACAACATATGTATAAATTAAATAACATCCAAAGAAGAGCATGATCACATTATTGATCTTCCTTTGGTTTTTTGTTTTTTTTTGTTTTTTGTTAAGTACCAAGTTGAGATAATGTGTGATTATTTTCTCTCCTGGGATGGTCCATGAGACCTAGGAGTAGTTAAGAAGAGCATGATCACATTATTGATCTTCCTTGTATGTTGGGATGATAAAATATTATAAGTAACTATCATGAGAATCATGTGGACATTTTTTCATTCAAGAAGAACTTAATTGTTGACTTTGTCTTGAAATCACTCTTGTTTGACTTACGCTCCCTTTAATTATTGTGTGGGTTTTTGGTTTTGTTCTTTACCTGAAGAAATTTATCCTTCTTGACTTTGGAAGAATTTAATTGTTGAGTTTCTGTTGAAACCACCCTTGCTTGAATTATGCCCCCCTTAATTGTTGTGTGGGTTTTTGGTTTTGTTCTTTGATTTTTCCGAAAGAAAGTTAGTTTCCTTGAATTTGGATCCCTTCTCTTGACTTATTTGATTATTTAATTGTGTGGATATGACCCCTCTTATTTGTATTTTCCATCTTGTTGGATATCTCTTCTTGGTTATTGTTTGGGGGTTTTGGTTCTACTTGTCGGTGTCACCCTCCTCATTTTTTTTCTACTGACGTCCTCTTTATATCCTTGATAATTCCACCTTGAGTATTTTTTTGTTATCTTATATTGTTGGTGCCATATGTGTATGTTTCTAGTTAGTCTATTGATATTTTACCCTAAAAGTTCTCCTTGGCAATTTGTTCCATGTGTCATGATGAGATCTGCCCCAAGGGTTTGTGTTAAGCCCTATTTTTGGCTCATTACCCCTTAATTGGGGCATATTATATTAGTAATGTTATTTTATTTATGTCGGCTTTAGGCCATTAGTTGTAATTATACCTCCTAGTCTCCTATATATACCAAGGAGACATTTTCATTTTGAATCATCTTGTA
>ML776624.1:1497424-1525235 GCA_009831015.1 Picea engelmannii | reverse complement strand
CTCATTACCCCTTAATTGGGGCATATTATATTAGTAATGTTATTTTATTTATGTCGGCTTTAGGCCATTAGTTGTAATTATACCTCCTAGTCTCCTATATATACCAAGGAGACATTTTCATTTTGAATCATCTCGTACTTGAAAATTTAAGTGGGGTAAAAGGAGGTTGCCCCCTCGAAGAGGCTTATTATTTGAAATTATATCTGTTTCAAGGTGTTGAGTACTTTTCCTGAGGTTTTTCCATGCTATATTGAGGTTTGGTTCTTAACAGTTTGATCAATGATCCCTTGAATCTTTTTCTAAGCATATGTCTAAGAGGATAGTAACAACATGTATCATGTGATATTGTTTCTTGTCTTAGTTTTAAGTAAATATTTTGCCAGTGATTGTTTTGTCAATGATTGTAAAAAATATAGTTGTTCTAGTTTTTTCAATATATGTTCTTAAATGCTTGTGTTATAAATTTAGTATTTCCATTTAATATTTCTAAAACTTATGAACTTTCATATTCATGAATTTACAAAGGATAGATATTGAGGTGAGATGTCGATACAGGAGTCTCCAAATATTCCTCACAAACGCTCTAGGCTATCCCAAGAAGGAATAAGAGGAACCCCTTCTTTGACTGAGACTCTGAGTGACTAACGTAAATATTGTCAGAGCAGATTATGAAACGAGTCTATGAATATATCAAATCGAGAATGTGCTCAAACAAGTTCTATGGATGAAGCCTTATTAGATAGGTTGCACATTGATACTCCCACACCTGAGAATGTAGGGAATACATCAGGATGAGAAATTTGTTTTGTAATTTTCTTTAATTTTGTTTATTTTAGTGTATTTATATTTATGTAAAGTTAAATGTTTTAATTACTTTCAAATGTGTGTGTAGACAATGATTTTAGTGCAATGGAAAAAAATGAAAGAGAGAGTGTGTGTCACGAAGATTGTAATGTTGGTGAAGAGGGTGAAGGTGGATTTAGGAGATGACTTTATCAAGAAACAAATGATTACATGCCTACATCCACCTATCCTTTGGATGTTGGTGATGAGCTTCCCTGGGAAGGGATTATTGAAGCAATGAACCTTGAGAGATGTTCGAGTGTTAAAAGAAGGTTGGAAAATGATTTTAGTGTTGGTTGTGGAGCCTGATTATCTTCCTGATTCAGAGGTCTTTTACTTTCAGTCGTGTTTATACCCCATGAAGTATTTACACCCCAGAAGTATGTACATTGTTCCATGTGGGGGAGTGCAGAGGGAGGGTATCCCCTCTGCGGGGTCCAGGGGGGCTATCCCCTCGGTTGGGGGGTCTGGGGGCAAGCAGACCCCCAGTGGGGGTTCGGGGGCAGCATCCCCTGAAGGAAAAATTGCCTTGTAAATGTATATTGTAATTTCATTGTAAATCTAGACCGTTCATTATAAGTTCACAGATATAACGATAGAGATTATGTTAGGGTTTTTTTCCCTAGAAGGAAACCCTCTTTTATGAGGGAAATGTATTGCGGCTATGGTTGATGGTGAATATTGTATTCTGAGATAGGAGATTGTGAGAGAAAGAAGAGGAAGTTATAGGGGGTTTGTTGTAGGTTGTATCCCTTCATATGCTGGATAATAATAAAGGAAGGACCTAACAATTTCTCTGGTGGACGTAGCCCACACTGGGTGAACCACGTAAATCTGTGTCTCTATTGTATTGTGTATCTTCTATGTTTTGTTTCCGCATTTGTTTTATTTTATTGCTCCACGGTCTTGTTTTTATAACATTTAGGAGGTTGGATCTCCCTTGGGAGAGTAAACAAAGCTTGCATATTGTTTTTCATTCATTGCAAACATTTATTTATTCATATCAAATGATGGGGCCAACCACTGACAATTTTATTGATTTAATGACGCGAAAAAAGTCAGAGGCGATGGGACCTTGATAAAGGGAACATAGTAAAAAATAAAGTTTCAAAATAAAACACAATTTCGACGTTCAATTTCAAATATGGGCCAAAGAGAAAGATGTTGAAGGTGAAATATCTTAAGCACCCCAACATAGCAGGACATTTTTATAACATATTTTGGGTAGCATATGGGAAATTTTTGTGGAACGATGAGGTTCCACATTATTTTTCTAGACATTTTTATGCATATTTTTGCATGGACATGCACCCTAATTATACTAGTCTACCATCTGATTATTATGGGGCTGGTAAAGGACAAACATATGATCGAAAATGGGCATATCGAAATGTGACATTTCAGAGGCCTCCACGACCTTTACTATCTTTCCCAACAGGGGTATTTGCTTCACATTCATAGTTGTGAGCTTCATCAGAGGTTGGAAAAGAGGCTATGAATGCAATCAGGGAAAACTTGGAATCGATTTTTTATGGTGTTGATGTTGGTTTGAACCATCAGCGAGGGGAAGCCAATTCTCGGGCCATTTTTGTTTATAAAATAGATGAGGAGTTAGATACCATGTCAATATAAGATATTAAGGAGTATGCAAAATTTGTCATAATGGTTGGAAGGAGGTCATTCAGAATGATGAACCAAACAACAGATTGGTACGTGTTCTAGTTAGTAAATTTTTTATGCATTTGAGGATAGTTTACTTCTAATTCTAGATCTAGATACATATCGTTGTATCTATAGAAATAATTGAGTTGTTATTTTCATTAATTGCAGTTTGGAAATATGTTAAATGAATCTCCAATTAATAGGGGACTTGATTCGACAAGTTTAAATTTGGATGAGTAGAATCAGGTATGTGTTTTCTAATATCCACAAATGAACACTTTAGTTTTCCAATTTCCAATATTTTGAATAAGATTAACAACATGACATTTATAATTTTGTGTAAATGTGAACACATTGAATCCTAGATTTAGTTCTTAGTTGTGTTGTTCATAGATCCCTATTCCATCTCCTACTTATTGGGCAGGCTTGTCTCAATTCTCATTGGAAGAGTTTGAAGAGGGTGGGAGTTCACAGGTATCACTACGCGTTGAAAAAAAAATTATTTATATATTAAAATTCCAAATTTTCATTTAAACTATTATTTTAAAAGAAGATTGTCTTAAACAACATTTTATTTATTGAATCATACGTTGGCACAACATAGGCATTACATGTTTCAAAATTAAAAAATACAATTTAATGTGTTAAAATCATTTAAATTTAATTTTCAAATTTGAAATGTATTATATAGGGCAATGTGGAGAAGAGAGTACCTGAGAGTGTGCTTGAACAAAATGTGGAAAAGAGAGTGCGGGAGATTGTGATTGAGGAGGAAGCATCCATACCTGGGAAGGATGTGTCTATTCATGATGATTCATAAATGTATGTTCATTGCACATTAGTGATTTTTAATTTTATTTTATGTTGGGGTTTTATATAAAAGTGTTCAAGCTTATTTTTTTATGAATAAGCTTATATTTTTTATTGTTTTCAAATTTTTGTTTTCTCAAATTTTTAGTTTAGCCTTTCCTATTCATAGGGTTACTAAACTAGTGTCTATATAACTTTCAACACTTTGATCAATTATTTTGAAATATATAGAACCCCTATATAAACTTGTCGTTGTCTTAAATGGTACATTCAAGATTATTTATGTTTAGATCATGATGAAGACCTAATTTTGAACTTGAACATTTGATTATTTGAGAACAAACTCTATCTCACATTAGAAAATGGGAACTTTCTAAATTTTCTTCGATTTCATTCCTTGCCTTCTTGTGCAAGAATGGTGTAGTATGGACATTTGTGTTTTCTACATACAACGAAGTAAATTCCTTCTTGCTAGATTATTGTCAAACTCTTAACTAAATTGGTTACTAACCACAAAAACCAACATTCAAGTATATTTACAAATAAGCTATGCATGTGCATGATCTCACTTTTGTTTAGAATATGATGAAGGCATATTTCAAAGAGCATTTGATTATATGTAATATAAATACATCCCGAAGATGAAATATTTAAATGGTTTTTGAAGAATGACTTAATATATGTGCAGATTTGTGTTTTCTTCATGTACATGAAAGTTTATATGAGAACATCTATTCCACCATAGAAAGAGGAGATGAGTATTTTCTAGAACTCACATATACTATATGTGAGCTAGCTCACATATAATTTTAAAGAGCATTTGATTATATGTAATATGAATATATCCCAAAGATGAAAGATTTAAATGGTTTTTGAAGAATGACTTAATATATGTGTAGATTTGTGTTTTCTTCATGCACATGAAAGATTATATGAGAACATCTATTCCACCTAAGAAAGAGGAGATGAGTATTTTCTGGAACTCACATATACTATATGTGAGCTAGCTCACATATAATTTTAAAGAGAATTTGATTATATGTCATATGAATACATCCCAAAGATGAAAGATTTAAATAGTTTTTGAAGAACGACTTAATATATGTGCAAATTTGTGTTTTCTTCATGTACATGAAAGATTATATGAGAACATCTATTCCACCGCAAAAAGATGAGATAAGTATTTATGGAAGAATGGTTTTTAAAATGGAGATTTGTGAACTTTCATAGATATAAGTAATTTCTTGGAAGAATGGATTAATATGGAGATTTATGAGTCCTTTAATTTGAAAAGGCATTTGAGGAAATTTGATTATATGATAACATCTATTCCAATGCAGAAGAGGAGAGAAGTATTTTACTCCTGAGGAGATTAGTATTTTACTGCTGAGTAAATAAGATCACCTGGGATGAGAATTTCACCTAAAGTATTTAGGACTTTGTCCATAAGGAGATAAGAATTTTATTAGAAGAATGACTTAATATGGAGATTTGTGAACTTTCTTCATACACAGTTCTATATTTATTTTCATATTATTATCTAACTTTGAACACAAAAATTGGTTACCAAGAACACAATTTTTCTCTTTAATTTTTTTAAAGATTTTACAAATTGTTTAAATCATGTATGCTTAATGTAGAGAGTAACTATTTTGGAAGTTTTGGAACTTTGTGTTGGAAGTCTGGTTTAAAAAAGTGAAAAAAAATGTAATAAAAAGAGAGGAAAAATCTTAAATCTGTTTAACTCTGGTTGGGTATGTTATTATTTCTTATTGTTTATTTAATATTTAGTTAAAGTATATATGCTAATATGTGTTTTTTATTTATTATTATTGTTTTTTATTGTTATAGATATTTAAATCAGATTTGGTGGAAAATATGTTTACATTATATATGGTGGAAAATATGTTTACATTATATTTTGTGGAAATGAGTATGTTGGAGGATGAGACTTAACTCTTTTGGTATGTATGTCAATTTTTCTTTTATCACAACTTGTTTTTCTTATCTAAAATGGTACATGTGTACATTTTATTTTAAATGTGTGCATATATTTTATTGTAAATTTTTAATTTTTGAATTTTGTTTTCTTTTGCAGGTTTGAATTACAGGTATGAAGTAATATATCTTAAAGCGATGGCTGAGTCCAGAATTTTGGAGTTAAATGTCTTAGTTTTTGTTATCATCATAAAATGGATGTGGAACCTATGTATTTGGTGGTGTAACTATTCATACTTTGATTATATATATATTTGATATTTTTGGAACTCAAAATATCAATTTATTGTCTCATATTTGATTTCTCTTATATTTTTTATGATGGTGAAACTTAATTTGAATTTTTATGTTTTATGGTGAAAGGATAATTAATGTTTTAATGGAAGCTTCTCGATGCCAAGGCAAAGGAAAAAATCCAAGAGAGGGGTTGCATGGTATAGCCCATGGGGGTGAGGATGCCAAAACACTCCATACTTGCCTCTGCCTACAACTCATGCCTCTCATTCCTCCACCCTAGATCTCCCTCTTGTGTCCTCCCCGTGGGACTGCAAAGTGGAGTCATTTGATAGCATGGGTAATTCACTTGCTTTTCACCTAAACTCGGCCCGGAAGTGCCATCCATACAACAACATCCCTCCTTCCTTCCTTCTCCATCCGTTCTCCCTAGCCCGACTTCCCCCCTCACTTATTTTTCCTCCCCCGACACTTCTTTCACCTCCCCCCACACTTAATCTCCTCTTTTGCCCATGTTTTCTCCTCGGCCACAATGTTCATGCACTCGATGCAATGGGTTTACGGAGCTGCATAATTCTTTAAAGAACATCCAAAACTCAATCTTCGAAGTCAAGAATGACATGAAGGATTTGTTGATCAGAGATGAACTTTGTGAGCATCATGAGGAGCACTTGGAGACTCTCATCTGCACTCTCCTTAACACCACTCTGGACACAGGGACTTCATCCTCAGACATTGTGCATGATCCTCAGATGGAACAGAAGTGAGGCCCAAGATACAGATGATTACTTTTGATTCTTGGTTTTTTGATATCTTTAGATGGATGACTTCTCTTGGATCTAGCCCTACGAGGCACCTTAGTTTATTTTTCTTCAATTGTGAATTATTTGGACAAGTGGAAACATTGGTTTCTCATCTGGGCGATGCAGCCATTGTCTCACTATTTACCCTGACAGATGTGATTTTTTGACATCAAAAGGATTTAATAAGAAGTTATTAATATAAGGATGCAACTTTATTTACAAAAAAAAGGGTTAATTTATGTTTTACGATACTGTGCTGAAATTAAATATGTTTTATTTCATTTTATTTGTAAACATTATTGTATAAAGATCATTGTACTATGTGAAGTAGAGATGATTTTGTGTGGAGAAGATTTTGTAGTGATGGGAGATCTGGGTAGTTATCTGTAACATACCACTCTTGCCTACACTGAGCGAACTTATTCTATGAGGACACTTGCTTGCAAGTGATCTAGATTATTATACTATTAGGCATTTGATTATGATTATGACGCATTATGGATATGATGACATGTTATTTTTTTGTATTGACATAAACAAGAGCTATTGACTCAGTTCTCCTGAGTGTGTAGGATTTTGGACCCTGAGGATGTAGAGGCATTGATGAAACCCTTGGACTCGGGATCAAGTCAAGGAGTGGACTATTGGGGTTTGATTGTTGTATATATGACATATGTGCATCTGATTAGATGTTATGATTATCGATTTTATTTCTAACATGATTTGTTGATGATGCAGGCTGACAATAGCTTTCCAACCAGACTCGCATGTGGAGTAGAGGGGTTACGCATGACTACCAGATACGTTGAGGGAGAGGTGTGGACAACAACCCTGCCATAGCCTACTAGTACTCCCATCGTGGCTCAAACTGTAGGTTAACGATTACCTAGTTCAAGAAGACCCGCGATGTCGTGAGGACGGAATGTGACACTCACTCACGATGATTCTAAGGGGTGCGCAATAAGGTCAAGCCTTATTCTTTAGACGCCCTTAGTCAGCCACAAGATCACTTGGCGAAGTATTGACTCCAAGGGTTTTTTATGTCTACCAAGTCAGTCAAGAGGCAAGTGGAACCCTTGGAGCACGTAGTGCGTCCTGAAGGGAATGTCGTGCAAGGGAAACAGAGTGAGGTGAGTGGCACCCTTGGAGCACGTAGTGCATCCTGAAGGAAACGTCGCGCAAGGGAAACTGAATAAGGTGAGTGGAACCCTTGGAGCACCTAGTGCGTCTTGAAGGGCATGTCGTGTTGTTAACTAATAAGTGAATAAACATATATGGTCTTAAAATGAATGATGTGATAAGAAAGATTTAAACAAAAAATTCCCTAATAAAAACGTCGCCCAACCTAGGAAATTAAAATCTAGGTCTAAGCGATACTTGTGGTATATATATATATATATAATAATAATAATAATAATAATAATAATCATTAAAGATGTGATGGGAAGGGGGTAAGAAATTCAATTAATTTTTAAAAATCAAATTTCTTTGGGTGATTAAATTTAAAAAAAAAAGGAAATGATTGTTTTGTTACCTATGCTAATTAAAATTTTATTAATTAAAAATAAAAAGGGGAAAATGTTGATTTTCTACACTTGCTAATTTGAGTTTTAGATAAAATGGGAAAGGAGGGAAACTTAAAAGATTGGGAAAAAGGGGAAACATATGGAAAAAACAGAATGACCAACTTAGTAAGGAACCTTGCCTTTAAGAACTTTCTAAATTGAACTCAACTAGGAATTTAGTAAGGGCGTACGTCATTAAAATGTGTAAGGGAATATGGGGAAACCTAGGAGTGATTCTAGGAATGCTTTTAGGTGGGTGAGGGAAATAAGAGTAATTAAATAATTAATTAACTTAATTTCTGGTGCAACGAAGGGAATGGGTGACATGTGTATGGGGGAGGATTTTACTGAACTAAATTATTGAAAAATAAATTAAATGGGAAGTTGAGAAACATATCACTTAGAAACTCTATATAAAGGAGGGAGGAGGAGGAGGATGGATCTCTCCTTGTATGTGTAACGTTATACTGCATAATTTTTTACATGACTAACTTATCTTGTGGGAGTTGGGATACCCAACTTGGTGACGAGTGGTAGCTCGGCCTTGCGAGGTGAGATGGGAGCTAGTTGTTCTTTGGTTTAGTGTGTGTGGACCCTTTGCAGCTTAGGGGGCTAAGGGGGAAGAAGAGTACCCCTAGCATTGGTTAGGAGGTCCCGATGAAGTCACATAGGTTGGAAATCGAGAGTGCGACGGAGCGTGCGAGACAATGACTCGAAGCAGTCGACTTGGGATATGGTACGCATGCTTTTATTTTGAATGGTAGATTAATATTGATCTTGCGCATTCATTTATGTACTTTTAATTGTGTAAAGAAAGTGTTTTAATTATAATTTTAATCGAGACTTTAAATTCACCATAGTTTTACGCTCGCGGCATCGATTTGATCTCCTTGGCCACCGATCCTTGATTGCCAAGACTATTTTTTTTTGTTTTATTGATTATTTGAAGAGTTTGTGCTTTATATTTCGTCCTCGTCCCTAGATCACCAGTCCACACTTGAGAAGTTCACCAGGAGCCGGATTGATGATCGTCACTTTGGTGTTAATAGACCTATAGATCCTAGTGCCCTACTTTTCTATGCATGGATGATGAGCGAAGGATAGTTTAGCCAGTTTTGTACCCCTTCTTAGCTCTGCATTGGTTGTTCATGGTTGAGTGACTATCTTGTGCCTTATTGCGATTGAATAACTCTATGTATTGTTTATCTTTTCTCTCTGTGTATTGTTATATTACTTACCACTATGAATTATTACTCTGTGTTTTTAATTACTTACTCTTGATAATATCTACGTATGGAACTTGAACCCCAGTGTTTCGAGTGGGAAAAATATCTGTGTTTTTAATAAACAACGATTTACCCAGTTGATGAACCACAAATCTACCATCGATTTCATTATTGTGTTGACTACGATTTCTTTCTCCTTATTCACTGCGATTTCATTAATATATTGATTATAACTTACTTAGTGACTGTGATTTACTGCGAATTACATTTAGTGATTGTGATTTATATATATTGATAGCGACTTTTTAAAATGAGCAATTTTTATGTCTGCATTTTCTAGACAGCATACATTGATAACGATTTGATGCGTTGATACATTGATACATTTGACAATGATTTTAACTATGATTTGGATACCTTGATTGATACATTGATACATTGATGCATTAACAATGATTTCAACACATTGATGCATTGACAACAATTTTTGATACATTGATACATTCACAATGAATTGGACTATGATTTTTATATATTGATTATGATACATCGATACATTAATACATTGATGTTGACTACATTTGACACATTGACAACGAACTCATATAGAAACTTTTTGATAGTTGTTATCCTTTTATTATTTAGCAATATTGTTATTCCCTTTATTACAAGACAACGATATATTTAGACAGCGAGTGGGTCAATCTCTAAAACAGATAGGGATCTTATCTTGAATAGCAATTGACAGTGAATTCATTGATCTTGACAACGAATTAATTAATCAATGGGTGTGTAATTTATGTCTATGTTTTTGGTGGGTAAGACCCATGATGTCGTGAGGTCCAACTGCGACAGTATCTCACGATGATTCTAAGGGGTGCGCAATAAGGCATGGACCTTATTCCTTAGAGGCCCTTAGTCTCCCACAAGATCACCTGGTAGAGTATTGACTCCAGGGTTTTTTTATGTCTACCAAGTCAGTCAAGAGGCAAGTGGCACCCTTGGAGCACGTAGTGCATCCTGAAAGGAACATCGTGCAAGGGAAACAGAGTGAGGCGAGTGGCACTCTTGGATCACGTAGTTCCTCCTAAAGGGCACATCGAGCAAGGGAAACTGAATAAGGCGAGTGGTACCCTTGGAGCACCTAGTGCATCCTGAGGGGCACATCACGTTGTTAATTAATAAAGGGATAAACCTATATGTCTGTAGGATGATTAACGTGATGAGAAAGATTTAAAACAAATTCCCTAATAAAATGTCACCTAGCCTAGGAAATTAAAGTCTAGGCCTAAGAGATACTGGTGATAAAAATAAAAATATATATTTATATAAAAATAAAAATAAAATAAATAAACAATATTGATAATCATTATTAACCATGTGGTGAGAAAGGGGTAATCAATTCATTAATTTATAAAAAAAAAAATTGGGGGATAAAATTCAAAAAGGGGGAAAAGGGGAAATAATTGTTTTGTCTCATATGTTAATTAAAAATTCATTAATTAACTTTTTTTAATGCTCTGCTAGCGCTAGGGCTGTTGGCTGCTCCAGCACGCCCCTGAGGCCTCTGCGCCCTCCCGATCGGCCTGCTACGTGTTCCTTCAGACCATGGATGCCTGCGGGGACCCCGATCCGCCTCCGGAGGTTCTTGCTTTCAGAACCATGGTTGTCGTCGGCCCTAAGCACCCTCCCACTGCGTCTCAGCAGAAGTACGTAAAGAAAATGGACTCAATCCCTTCTGTGGCCCTTCTGGAAGAAGAAACCTGCAAAGTGGCCCTGAACCTGGCCGAGAGAGGCCTCATAGGCTAGTTCATGGGCCTCTGGCCTTCTCCCAAATCGGTGGAAGAATGGACTCAAAGGAACTGGAAGCCATTGATCAAAGAGGGAGTCAAAATCTATTTCGTAGGTAAGGGTTTCTTTGTATTTGTCTTCGAAAACCCGGATGACAGAGGATTAATCTTCAGAAATGGGCCATTCTTCATGGGACCCCAGGGTCTTTATCTAAACAAATGGACTCCAGATTTTGATCCCACCCAAGACGTCCCCTCTGTTGTCCTAGTTTGGGTCAGGATCCCTCATTTACCTCTCCACTACTGGAATAAAAAATCCCTCCAGATCATTGGTAATGCATTGGGAAAATACATAGACCAAGCTGCAAGAAATGATCAGTATTCTTGCACTCGTATCTGCGTAGAAGTGGATCTAGAAGAGGGGTTACCGGAAGCAATCAAACTCACTGTAGCAGGGTGGATGCATGTCCAGGAGTTGGACTATGAACAACTACCTTTTAAATGCAGACATTGCCACATGCATGGACACTTTGCAAAGCATTGCAAGAAGAAGGTTGAGGAACAAGTAGAAAAACAAAATGGGGAACAATGGACCCTAGTTTAGAAAAATGCAAACTCAAAAAAAGGCACAGGTAAAGGCAATATGGTTGGAGGTCCTAGCAGCTCCAAAACCGGCCAAGAAATGGAAGCAACTCCAAATGGGACAGAAAGTGCGTAGAACAATCATGTAAATCTAACCCAGGAGAACGTGGAACATGCAGACAAACCACCTTCAAACAAAGAGGGAGGGGAAGCAATACAGATCGAATCCAATCAAGGCAGCCCCTCCAATCCTTCATATGCAGAAATCGCAAGGAAAAAAATAGTGGAAAGCTTAGGTTCTTCAAAGGATGAAACCTATGAGCGTCCTTCAAAAAAATCAAGAAGGAAATCCCGCAAAGAAAAGAGGGAGGAGGAGGCAGAAAGGCTCAAAATACAAGGAAGCCAGTCTACAATAGAAATGTCTATTGTGTGAAATACCAGACCAAGGCCTTCCAAGGGAGGCCCCAATCCCCCCTTAAGTAAATAATGAATCTCATCTCTTGGAACTGTAGAGGACTGGGGAATCCCTCTAAATAAGAAGCAGTTAAGGACCTTTTGAAAGCATATCCCTTAGAAATTCTCATGCTCCAAGAGACCAAAATAGAAGGGCAAGCCCTTCTAGAGATCAACGGTTCAAAGTGGAATAAAAGATCAGGCAAAGCAGTGAGTTCAAGGGTAACCTCTGGAGGGTTGGAAACTCTTTGGACTGAAGACCTATTCCAACTGAATAAGCATCATGAAACCCAGCACTAGATCTTCATGGAACTGAAGCACAATGCAAGTAAGTTGTCCATCTCTCTCTTCAATCTTTATGTACATGTTTCCTACTCTGAAAAATGAGAATGTTGGAATTCTCTCTGCCTTTTTAGAGGAGACTTCTCCCAACAATATCATCATAGCCAGGGATCTTAATATTGTAATTAAAACAAAAGAGAAGAGGGGGGGCTCCAACATCAGAGACCCCATGCTGGCCAAGGTGGAGGAGCTCACACAGTTTTGGGATATTTTAGATTTCAATCCTGTCCAAGGCATTTATACTTGGTCCAATAATAGGGTGGGACCAGACCACATTTCTGCTCGATTAGATCAATTCCTGGTGCAAAGATCCATAATGATGAACAATAAGATCATCATCACCAAAATCCTACCTAAACTTACCTCAGATCATAAGCCAATACAGCTTCTCCTGGAAGAGGAAGAAGACATGGGCCCTATTCCTTTTCGATTCAGCCCTCTTTGGATCGAGAGAGATGGTTTTTTAGTGACAGTGAAAGTAGCATGGGCCAAATCCTTCTCCGGATCCTCAAGTTATGTATGGGAGCAAAAGTTGAAAGATACAAAACAAGCTTTGAAGGACTGGATAAAGAAACCAGCCCCTACTCCTACCGAACAAAGAAAAGAAGCAGTGCATTCATTGCAGACCCTGCAAACAGATATGGAAAGAAAATATATCACAGTAGAGTTGTTGGAAAAAGAAATAAAAGCGCAACGATCCACATATCAATCTTTTCGAAAGGAAGAAGAATACTGGAGACTCAAATCCAGAAGTCTCTGGTTGAAGGCTGGGGATAGGAACACCTCCTTCTTCCACCAGCAATATAGAGAGAGACTATCTAGGAATCATATAGCAGAAATCAAAATAGTGGAGGGCCAAGTCTGCAAATGTTTCAATCAAGTCAAAGTTGCCGCAGAAACCCATTTCAGGAATTTATATAGAGAAGGTACTCAAAGAAATAATGAGGAAGTTGTTGACTTCCTCTCTAATATCCCTTCCCTCATCAGTCTGGAAGACAACGCAATCCTCTATAGACCAACTTCTGAGGAAGAAATCATTAATGTTATCTGGTCCATGGATGCAGACAAGGCACCTGGGCCTGATGGATTCACAATCAAATTCTATAAATCTTGCTGGCATATTATCAAGGATGATCTCCATAAAATGATAAGTGGGTTTATGAAAAAAGCCAAGGTAAGTGGAGGAACCAACTCCACATACCTTGCTTTAATCCCCAAAGACTCCAAACCCGATTCATTTGCAAGATTCAGGCCCATATCACTGTGTAACGCTTCCTATAAAATTCTGGCTAAACTACTAGCAAATCGGATCAAGCCGTTGCTAAAAATATTGATCTCCAGTCCTCAAGGTGGTTTTGTGGAAGGTAGGCACATTTTGGACAATGTAATCCAAGTTTAGGAGACAATACATTCAAGAAAACAGTTGAAAGAGAAAGGTATGTTGATAAAATTAGATATGGCGAATTATTTTGACAGAGTTAATTGCTCATTCCTTTGCAAAGTTCTTCTCTCCTTTGGATTTTTGTCTCACTTTGTTCAGCTAATAAAAGCATGCATTAACAATCCGTGGATTTCCCCTCTAGTCAATGGTCGCCCAACCAATTTTTTCCAAGCTCAGAGAGGCATCAGGCAAGGATGCCCTCTCTCCCCTTTCCGGTACATCTTAATGGCTGATTCCCTTAGTCGAAAGCTCACTGCTGAAAGATTAGTTGGCAACATTCCGGGTCTCAAATATTCCAATGGAGAAGAACCCCTGAACCATGCACTCTTTGCTGACAATTCCCTTCTCCTCGGGGGAGCCTCCATCAGAATAGCCAAAGCATTTGACATAGTCCTTAGAAACTATTGTAGAGTTTTGGGAGCTTTAGTCAATGAGAGCAAAAGAGAAGTCTTCAGCTGGAATATAGGCTAGCACGAACTCACAAGCATCACCACTCTCCTCGGGTTCAAAGGCCAAGCAAAATGGGACAGGTTTAAGTATCTCGTCCTTCCCATCATATTTGGCGTTAACAAAAGATTGCTATGGAGCGATATCATTTCTAAAATTAGATCCAAAATTGCTGCGTGGGGAGGCTACTGGTTGACTAAGGGAGGAAAAGTTATCTTAATCAAATCCTTGTTGTATGCGCTTCCAATCTTCCAGGTAACTTTTCTTCTCGCACCAAGAAACATGATGGAGCAGATCTCCAAACTTCTCAGATACTTCTTGTGGCAGGGAGGGAAGGGCAACGAAAATAAAATGCATTTGGTGAACTGGGAAGTGGTCAAAAAATCTATGGCAGAGGGCAGGCTGCAAATTAGAGACCCCGCACTCATCAATTTAGCGCTGGGAGGAAAGATTTTGTGGAAGCTGCTCCACGATCCCACGCACCCAGTTAGTGTTACTCTGTGTTCAAAATATAGGCCCAACAAATCTCTTAGCAATCTCCAAAACGATAACACAACAAATTGTACGCATGTGTGGAAATTATGCTGCAAAAGAAACAATTTCTTCAAAAACTTGGTCTACAGAATACTTGGAAATGGAAAACGTACTCATTTGTGGCTCGATATCATCATGGGGAGAGAACCTATGGCCGATAATGTGGACATAACAAATCTCAGAGACTGGATGGAGAGAGCAAGAGTTAATAGCTTATATGACCTTTCGAAATGGGATCAGCATGGAGATTGGGCAGGATGGGATTTTCAAGGAGTCCCAGCTCCATTATCTCTTCAACAATCCATGCTCGTAGATCTGCTGGAGGACGCCACCCCTATCAATAGAACCATGAAAGATAGGTGGGGTTGGGGCCAGACCAGTGTATACACCATAGCAGTAGGATATAGAGTTTTGTAGGCCTCAAGAAACAATAGTCAAACATCAGCTTTCTGGAAAAACGTCTGGGAACCTCTAGCCTTACCAAAAGTGAACTTCTTCTTTTGGACCCTGGTACACAATAAACTTCTAACGGGAGATAATCTGGAGAAAAGGAACATAGTGGGGCCTCACAGATGCGTGTTATGTAGCAATAACTCCAAAACAGCCCAGCACCTATTCATGGATTTCATTTTTGCTAAAGAGGTCTGGGGACTCATTCTACAGGACTTTCAGATTTCATTCCCTCCCCAGAATTTTGTTGCGGATCTCTTTGCCTCATGGAGTCTTTTCTACCCCCAACGAATCCCTTCCAAATCACTTTGGCGCAAAATATGGACAACACTTCCCAAATATGTATGTTGGCAGCTTTGGTTGGCATGCAATCAGCTGATTTTCAAAGAGTTGTGGCACTCCCCATTGCAAGTAGTTGCAAAATCTAAATCCTTCCTCCTAGAAGTGGCCCAACAACAGTATTTTAAAGAGGATCCTTCATTACTGCCCAAGGAAAAGAGGTGGCTAGGCCCTCTTGTGCCTTATCCGCATAAGTATCTCCTCTCCCCACAAACTGTCAATCCGGATTGGCGCATAAGAGATGATGATGACACTTTCCAGTCTTGGTGGCGGTCTCAAAATTTAACCACAATTTTCTTTGATGGGGAATCCAAAGGAAATCCCGGTGTCGTTGGAGCTGGGGGGGTCATCTACTCCTCAGATGGGTCTTCAAAAGACTATTTCTATTGGGGATTAGGTCAGAAATCCAACAATCAAGTTGAGATTCTAGGGCTTCTCAATGCATGCCTTATTGCAAGAGAAAAAGGAGTCAAAGACCTTCAAGTTTTTGGAGATTCAGAGATAATAATAAAAAAATTAAACATGGAGGCACGGTTCAGCAATGCCAACCTCAACAAAACCTTGGTCAGATTGAAGAGAGTTCTTCTAGACTTCGTCTCTTGCAAGTTTTATCATATTCTTAGAAAGTCAAATGGTGAAGCTAATCAAATGGCAAACAAAGGCAGCACACTCATGAAAGGACTGCTAATTATAAACAATGAAAGTTTTGTTCAAATTCCCTGAGAATGTTGTAGATCAAAAGCAACAGCAGTTAGAAAACTGCATTGTAATAGAGGTTGCTTTGGCAAAGACCCATTATCACTTCAGATAAATAAATTCCATACCCGTTACAGTTTAAAAAAAAAATTCATTAATTAAAAAGGTAAAAGTGAAAAAGTTAATTTTCTACACCTGCCAATTTGATTGTTAATTGAAAAGGGAAAGAGAGAAATCTAAAATAATTAGGAAACTAGGAAAAAGAGGGAAACATAAAAAGAAAGGGGAAACACAAGGAAAAAGAAGAAAGTCTAACTTAGTAAGGTATCTAGCATTTAAAAACTTTCTAAATTAACTCAACTAGTAAGTTAGTAAGGGGTAAAGTCATTAAAAATTGTAAGGGAATATGGGGACACCTAGGAGCATTTCTAGGAATGATTTTAGGTGGGTGAGGGAAATAGGGGTAATTAATTTATTAAGGAAATTAATTTATGGTGCAATGAAGGGGATGGGTGACACATGTACGGGGAGGATTATTATGAATTAAAATAATGAACAATAAATTAAAATGGATTTTGGGAAAGTAATTGACGTAGAAAATCTATATAAAGGAGGGAGGAGGAGGAGGATGGATCTCTGTTGTTATGAGTAACATTATGCTACATAAATTTATACTTGACTGACTTATCTTGTGGGAGTTTGGATACCCATCTCGGTGAGGAGTGGTAGCTCGGCCTTGTGAGGTGAGCTGGGAGCTAGTTGATTCTATGGTTTAGTGTGCATGGCCCCTTTGCGGCTCGGGGGGCCAAGGGGGAAGAAGAGTACCCCTAGCATTGGCTGGGAGGTACCGGTGAAGTCTCATTGGTCAACAAGCAAGAGATGCACAGAGTGCGCGGGAAAACAACTCAGATCGGGCTACTTGGGATATGGTACGCTTCCCTTATTTCTGCATGGTATATTGTTGGTATGATGTATGCTTTTAGTTCTATATGTTTAATTGGGTAAAGAAAATGATTGTCTTAGCATTCTGGTTGATGAATGAAATTTCCCCCATAGCTTTTGGCTCGATGTTGATTGACTCCCATGGCCTTCGATCCCTGCATGTCTTGACCATCCTATGCTTTATTGATTTGTGATGATTCCCGTTTATTTTTTCCTTCGTCCCTAGCTCATCAGTCCATGCCTGAGTAGTCAACTAGGACCCTGATCTATGGTCGTCACTTCAGTGTTAATAGACCTATGGATCTAAATTCCCTTCTTTTATGTGCGTGGATGAGGAGCAAAGGATGAGTTGTTGAGTCATCTACACTTGTTGATTGTCCTTGGTTGATTGATGGTCATTGTGCATTCTGGCGATTGAGTATCTCTGCATCTGGATTGTTTGCATGTGGATTGATAGCTTTATTGAACATCCATGTGGTGTATAGTAGACAACAATTTATCCTTACGGTTGCCTTATCATGGATATCCAACTTTTATATGCCTACAATTGTTGATATGTCTGCACTCTTTCTTATGATAGGGCTACTAGTCTTAGATATATGTGCAATTTTTTACCATGCATGTGTTTCTTTCAGTTACACAGTGAAATTTATCTAGTAGTTTCTTGATGGATTGACAACGGATTTCCTTTGATTGATGGAGATAATGCTCTGCGATTTTTTTTTCTATTGATGGCATGACCGTTGTCGAATTATTGCCTTGTGTTTTATTTTTATTTCGAATGTGTTTTTAATTAGGGACATCTTGCTCTGCATTTTTATTTTTATCTGAAGGTGTCTTTCTATGTTTTTATTTATATCTGAAGGCATATTTATATCTGAAGGCGTCTTTATATCTGAAGGCATTTTTCTTTATTGTTGGATGGTTGCTCTGGCAATTTTTCCATTTTTCCTTGACTACAATCGTTGTCGGTTAACCTAGTGAATTGCCCCTCTGGTTGGACAACATTCTCCTTAACCTCTCAGCCTTAGTAATGTGTTTGTTTTCAACTATTGGAAGGCATTTTCCCAACAGCTTCCAGTCGGATTTAAGGGTGAAGTTATTTCCCTCCATCTTCCTTACTCCCTCATGAGCTACCTCCGTCTTCGTTAATGAACCCCAATGCCGACAACTTCTTTATTTTCCTTTTGGTGGCGAGTTATGTGCCTGTAAATTCGTATTGCATTTAATGGTGCTATCCATGGTAGTGAATTGGTGATTGTGGTGTAACAACACTACCTTTATTTGATTTTGTGATTTTACTTACTATTGCCAGTGAATTAAGTGGTTGTGGTGGAGTCGTGCGAATTGATTTTAATGGAATAGCATAACCTTTATATATTACAAGGGCAACAAATGTTAATATTGCATGAACAATGTTATATCAACATTTCTAATTTATTAGCGACAGCTAGATTATTGTTAATCCATAGCTTCACTTAATTCCTGTGTTGACAATGAATTTTCGTGAGCGAATCATTGTGTTCTGTGATGATCGTTGATGAGCGATTTTCATCTTTTTGATAGCCTTTTGAATGCATAGTGATAGCATGTTAATGGATATCATTACCTACGTTGGACAACACATGTTTTTAGACAATAGTTAGATAGTGGTTAAATATGGAAAACCATCTTGGGTGCACGATTGTATAACTGAGTGTTTCAGTGATGGGTGATTCTTAAATTGTTAGACATCCACTTGAATAGCCTTCACACAACAACATGTTTTTTTACCCAGTAAAGTTGCCCAGTTTTTAACTCAGCATTAATGATTAATCCTTGACTCCATTTTAACATGATCTTACAGCTAGCTTGGGTAGCGACTTCCATTTTTAATTACAACATTTTAAGTAATATGAAGACCGTAAATAACTGCCAGCAAACCTTCATCACGTATGACAACAATCTTTGAGAAGTGTGACGGTCATGCATGACTGGGTAACGACTTCCGTTTTTATAGATAACCCTATCCTATTTTTATAGCCATAAACCTCTTATGAACTCAACTTACACGTGCTTTTTACTACTACTGAACAACGTGGGTAAATGTAAACAACCATTTTGGTTTTTGTCAGCGATTTTGGTATTTTTTAAGACAAGAAATTTTTTCATTATATCATAGCATTTTAGTTTTGATGTAGGATCATCTCAAGCAAGTCAGCGCGGAGATAAAACGACAGCTGGAAAAGCGCCCAACGCAAATTTTGAAAATGTCTTGAAACATTAATGAAGTCATCAAGTGGACGCACACTTGTATAATGTAAAAGGACCTTGAGAGATTCGCTCTCGTCCATAGTAGATAGAAGGCATTTATAGTAGTTAATGAAGGTAGGTAGAATTGAATTCCTAGATTAGACAGTTTTAGGAGTCAGAGGGAAAACAGAATATAGACACCCTCATTGTGTATTGTAAGAGAGGGATGTCAATTGAGAGCATAGAGCGTAGAAGAGAAGAAGCAGAGAGTTGTATAGACAAATTCCATGTACAAAAGTTCTGGATTAATACAAAAAGGCTTTGATTCAGATTCATGGTGTCCAACTATTCTCTGTGTATGCATTATTAAATTTTATGCTCATGAATGCTTTACTCTTTCTATCATGAAATTGCTTTTATGCTATGTATGAATGATTTCTTGTTGAATGTTTGAGATCTAAGAGGAAGAGTAAGAAATGAGTTTCAATTGTTTCTCTATCTGAGTGAGTAAAATTCCTGCAAGGAGTGCAGTGGAGTTTGTCCGCAAGGAGTGCGTTGAAAGAAGTCAGAGTTCATCTCTGAAAGCTCAGGAGAGATAACAATTGTTCTCATTTTCCCAGAAGTGCAAGTTGAGCACAGGAGTTGTACAAGGTGTGTGTAGGCCAAGTAGAGTTTCAGGGGTTTGTAACCTGAATGACTTGTTCAGAGACTATTGTTGCAGGAAGTGCGCAAAGCCAAAAGGAGTTCAACACTTGAAAGCGTTTGAAGGTCTACTGCAAGGAGTGCGTGCATGAGTCTTCTTTAAGACTCAGAGTTGGAAAAATCTCAGCAAGGATAAAGCCTTCAAAACTGTCAAAGAGAAATACAAGAAGTTTGTGCATTCGAGCATTGAGAAGGCATCGCAAGTTTGTGTCGCAGGTGGTTAAGTACCATTGAAAACACTTTGGTAAAAAGTTGCAGAAGTCTTTGAGAAGGAAGAGAAACGGATGGTCGGAATTCTCTATGGAGAACTCGTGAAGTCCCGCGAGCCGTCCGCTCTCACGAAGGAGCAGGGGAATTACGGAGAGCATTTTCAAAGGTTCAAGCTCAGGAGAGGCAGAGCCATAGATTCAAGCCAACAAGGTCCGTTGGATTTACCCATGGATTTCCATTTCAGGGTTTCATGAGTTGAGGTCCCAAATCTTTGCAACAGGACTCGTGAAATCGCAAAGTGCGAAGTTCCGAAGGGGCAAAAGAACTGTGTGGGGCCACAGAAGGTGGCAGGGAAGACAGGTGGCACACTATTGACATGAAAGTCAATCTTGTTGACCATTTCGAGGTTTTGTGAGTTGAAGTCCCGAAATATTTGCATCAGGATTCACGAAGTCCGAAATCCCGATGGTATGAAGAGTTGTTGAAAATTCAACCTTGCGAGCGCATTAGAGTTTCGGTAATTCAGGTTTCAGTAGTCAAGGGGATAAGTTGCATGACATCGCAACTCCCATAATCATGATAAAGAAAAAGGAGATATAGAGAGAGAAAAGGCCAAGTGTCATAACTTCAAGTTTCAGGGGTCTGAGAGACAAGACACTTGACCACAGGATTCACGAAATCACGAAGTCTGATCTCCCAAAGTATAAGGGGGAATTTCTCAAGGTTATTTGTGGGTGAAAATTTCCTGAAAGGGAAATAGAAGAGCAATTTGTTGAGAGCTCTTCGAGCCAGTGGAAAAAGAATGATCCTGTGTGCGTGGACTTTCTGACCTGCGGGTTGGGAGGGCTGTGTCAGGTGTGGTATCAGAACTCAGAAAGGTTTCTTTTCTTTCTGTAGTAGGGAAAAGGAGAGTTCACCATGCCGCTGAGAAGAAGGGACAGGAAAACACCTAATCCACCAGAGGAGAGGGAAATACCGAGAAGAAAGGGTAGGCAGATGCCTGATCCAGCCATAGAAAGAGAAATGCATGACTTATGCACTAGACTTGAGGACATGGAGACAGCACATTGGCGTAGAGATGGTTCTGGGGATCTTAGTGATTCTGAAAGTGAAGATGAAGCTGGACATGAAGAAGAAGAAGTCACAACAGAGGATGCAGCAACCGAACGCCTGCTTAGAGATGTTGCAAGAATGGGTACAAGAGCCAAAATGGACATCCCAGTATATGAGGGAAACCTGGATGTTGAAGAGCTTCTAGAATGGATTAGAGCTCTGGACACTTATTTTGACTATGAAGATGTCGAAGAGGACAAGAAGGTCAAACATGTTGTCATGAGAATAAAAGGACATGCAGCATTATGGTGGGATGAGATACAAGCTGACAGACGCTGCAAAGGAAAGCATAAAATCAAGAGTTGGGATAGGATGATTGTGAAGATGAAGGCGAAATTCATCCCCAGGGATTATCAAATTACTCTATTTTGAATGATGCAGAACTTGAGACAGAAGCTGGTGACAGTGAAGGAGTACACTGAAGAGTTCTACAAGTTGAACATCAGGGAAGGTCATCGGGAAAGTGATGATGAAAAAGTTTCCAGGTATATGAATGGTCTGAGATACAGCATTCAGGATGATATGAGAATGATGACCATCCGAATGGTGGAAGATGCTTATCAAATGGCTCTAAAAGTGGAGGAGAAGCTGAGCCGAAAGAAGGGTCAAAGAGGCTGAGGCAGAAGTCATCCCAAAGGCAAATCAGCTGCCCAAGATAAAAATCATAAACCCAAGGAAGAATGGAAGAAACCTCAACCTCAGACTGAGAGAGGTGGAAGTTCATAGAGAGGGCAGCATACCGAGCAGAAAGGTCAGTATGTTGATGCAAACATTTTTCCTCGTACCAGAGGTAGAGGAAGAGGAAGAGGTGGAGTGATAACATGCTTCATGTGTGGAAAATTCGGACACAAGTCTTATGAATGTCTAGACAAAAAGAGGGAAGGTGGAGAGGCTCACATTGCCGAAGCTCAAAAGCAGAATGTTGAGGCAAAGGATGTTGAAGGCGGAAGATCGCTGATGATGCGAAAAGCTATTTCAATGCTAGAGAAGGAGGTGGAGAATCCAGTGCAAAGAAACAGTCTTTTCCGAACTGCTTGCAAGACCAAGGACAGGGTATGCAAGGTCATTATGGACAGTGGTAGCACAGATAATCTCGTTTCTACAGAGATGGTAGAAAAGTTGGATCTGGAGATGATTGATCATCCAAGCCCATACAGAGTTTCATGGCTACAAAAAAGACATCAAGTAACTGTCACTAAACAATGTTTAGTTGAATTTAAGATAGGAGAATATAATGACAATATACTCTATGATGTTATTCCCATGAATGTTTGTCAACTATTGCTAGGTAGACCATGGAAATATGACAGGAATGTGATTCATGATGGGAGAATGAACACATACACCCTAGAGAAGAATGGGAGGACTCACATGTTTCTTCCAATCAAATATAAGGAGGTGAAGCCTGAAGTAAGCAACACTGTACTTCTCATGAGTGGGAAGGAACTCCTTACAGAGGTTAAGAAGAAGGAGGAACCGCAATTCATTGTGGTCAGGAAGCCAAAGATTGTTTTAACCAGCACAAGGGTAGATGATTTACCAGAAGAGGTTCAGGAACTGCTGAAAGAGTTCACTGACATAGTAGTGGACGAACTACCTCATTTGTTGCCACTGATCAGAAGTGTGAGTCATCATATCGATCTCATACCAAGAGCTAGTTTTCCAAACAAAGCCACGTACAGATTGACGCCGCAGGAGAATGAAGAGGTCAAAAGACAAGTCCAGGATTTGTTGGAAAAAGGTTTGGTTAGAGAAAGCTTGAGTCTGTGTGTTGTATCGACAGTACTCAGTACGAAGAAAGACAGAGGCTGGAGGATGTGTACTGACTCGAGAGAGATCAACAAAATAACCATCAATTACAGATTTCCATTGCCAAGGATGGATGATATGATGGATTGCTTGAGTGGAACAAAATTTTTCTTGAAGATTGATTTGAAAAGTGGTTATCACCAAATCTGTATGAGGGAAGGTGATGAATGGAAGACAGCCTACAAGACTAGCGAAGGGTTGTATGAATGGATTTTTATGCCATTTGGATTAACAAATGCATCAAGTACCTTCATGAGATTGATGAATGAAGTACTGAAAGATTTCATCGGAAAATTTGTTATTGTGTACCTTGATGACCTACTGGTTTTCAGCAAAACAAAAGCTCAACATTTGAAACATTTGGCTATAGTGATGAAGAGGTTACAGCAGAAGAAGCTATTGATAAACATGAAGAAGTCCTCATTCATGAAGATAGAGCTCATTTATTTGGGATTTGTTATTTCTGCAGATGAGTTGAGGATGGATCCAGATAAGGTGGAGGTAATCAAGAATTGGCCATCATTGAAGAATATCTTTGAGGTTCGAAGTTTTCACGGATTGGCTAGTTTCTACCCAAAATTCATTAGGAATTTCAGTGAAATTAGTGCACTGATGATGGACACAGTGAAAAAGAGACACAAATATTTTCACTGGAAATAAGAGGCTGAGAAGAGTTTTAATCTGTTGAAGAGGAAAATCGCAAAACAACCAATCCTGGTGTTGCCTGATTTCCAGAAGACATTTCAAGTGAAATGTGATGCAAGTGGATTTGCAATAGGGTCAATCTTGAGTCAAGAATATAGGCCCATAGCATATTTCAGCGAGAAGTTGAATGAAGCCAAGATGAAATACTCCACGTATGACAAAGAGTTTTATGCTATCATTCAGGCATTAAAAAAATGGAGACATTACTTGATTCCCAAGGAGTTTGTCTTATACAGTGACAATCATGCATTGCAATTTGTGACTCAATAGGAAAAGTTGAATCAAAGACATGTTAAATGGATTGAATATATGCAAAATTCCACTTTTGTGATTAAACATATTTCTGGTACTGCTAACAAAGTTGCTGATGCTTTGAGCAGGAAGTGTTTTCTATTGGAGGAGTTGAGGGTCAAAACATTGGGTTTTGATGATCTCAGGGAGATGTATCAAGCTGATCCAAATGTGTACGGAGCAGCTGAGAATCCAATTCTCAGGGATAGAAGCCAATGGGAAGAATACATGATCCAGGAAGGATTATTGTTTAAAGGTAATCAGCTTTGTATTCCAAAATGCTCCATGAGGGAGAATTTGTTGAAGGAGAAACACAGTGGAAGATTGGTCGGGCATTTTGGTCATGACAAGACATTCGCAAAGTTGAATGAGTCATATTTTTGGCCAGGAATGCGAGCAGAAGTTAAAAGATTCATGGATAGATGTAGAATTTGCCAGCATTCGAAAGGCAAGAGGCAAAATGCATGATTTTATCAACCATTTCCCATACCTGAGAAGCCATGGGATGCAGTCAGCATGGACTTCATATTGGGGTTGCCAAGAACACAAAGAGGGTTCGACTCAATCTTTTTGGTGGTGGATAAATTTTCCAATATGGCACACTTCATTCCATGTCAGAAAACCAGTGACGCAACTCACATTGCAAATCTGTTTTTCAAAGAAGTCATTCGACTTCACGGCTTACCAAGAAGCATAGTTTCGGATAAAGACACTAAGTTCGTAGGACACTTTTAGAGGAACTTATGGAAGAAGTTGGGAACAAACTTATCATTCAGTTTAGCTTATCATCCTCAGATGGATGGATATACAAAAGTGGTGAACATAAGTCTAGGAGACTTGCTGAGGAGCTTGGTGACAGAACACCACAGCCAGTGGGACAACATATTACCACAGGCAGAGTTTTCTTATAATGACTCAATTAACAGAATCACAGGGAAGAGTATGTTTCAAATTGTCTATGGAATGAAACCGAGAGGAATTTCTAGGCTAAGAGATTCAGAAAATATTGTGACTAGAAGCACTAGTGCAGAATATTTCGCGGAGGCGATGAAGGAACTTAGTGCTAGGTGAAGGAACGATTGTAGAGTTCGAGCCAGGAATATAAGCGGAGAGCATATCAGCACAGAAGACAGCTTCAATTTGAAGTTGGTGATTTTATCCTCACACATTTGAGAAAGGAAAGGTTCCCAAGAGGAACATATAATAAACTGAAAATGAAGAAAATCAGACCATGTAAGGTCTTGAAGAAATTTGGGGAGAATGCTTACGAGATTGAATTACCCAATGGGATCAGAATTTGTCCAATATTCAATGTCTCGGACTTGTACCCATATAAAGTTGAGGAAGAAGAAGAAGGAAATGAACAACCAGAGGTTTAGTGGTGAAAACAGATGCCAGTTGCAGAAAAGTCGTTGATGGAGCGCATACTGGACAAAAGGGTTAGCAAGAAGACCAGGTGAAAGAAATACTTTGAGTATTTGGTCAAATGGAAGGGCCATCCAGTTGAAGATGCCAGCTGGGAGAACGAAGCAGATATCCAGAGGCTTGGACAGACCGTGTGCGAGCTCATGGACAGGAGCCCATGAAAATTTTCAAGAGAGGGAGTATGATGTAGGAGCATCTCAAGCGAGTCAGCGCGAAGATAAAAAGACAGTTGGAAAAGCGCCCAGCGCAAATTTTGAAAATTTCTTGAAACATTAAGGAAGTCATCAAGTGGAGGCAAACTTGTATAATGTAAAAGGACCTTGAGAGATTCTCTCTTGTCCATAGTAGATAGAAGGCATTTATAGTAGTTAATGAAGGTAGGTAGAATTGAATTCCTAGATTAAACAGTTTTAGGAGTCGGAGGGAAAACAAAATATAGACACCCTCATTGTGTATTGTAAGAGGGGGATGTCAATTGAGAGCATAGAGCATAAAAGAGAAGATGCAGAGAGTTGTATAGATGAATTCCATGTACAGAAGTTGTGAATTAATACAAAAAGGCTTTGATTCAGATTCATGGTGTCCAAATATTCTCTGTGTATGCATTATTAAATTTTATTCTAATGAATGCTT
This sequence comes from Picea engelmannii, assembly GCA_009831015.1. Classification (NCBI taxonomy): domain Eukaryota; kingdom Viridiplantae; phylum Streptophyta; class Pinopsida; order Pinales; family Pinaceae; genus Picea; species Picea engelmannii. The sequence goes on along the minus strand of ML776624.1, from coordinate 1,498,958 downwards.
TACTCTTTCTATCATGCAATTGATTTTATGATATGTATGAATGATTTCTTGTTGAATGTTTGAGATCTGAGAGGAAGAGTAAGAAATGAGTTTCAATTGTTTCTCTGTCTGAGTGAGTAAAATTCCTACAAAGAGTGCAGTGGAGTTTGTCCACAAAGAGTGTGTTGACAGAAGTTAGAGTTCATCTCTGAAAGCTCAGGAGAGATCAACAATTGTTCTCATTTTCCCAGAAGTGCAAGTTGAGCACAGGAGCCGTACAAGGTGTGCACAGGTCGAGTAGAGTTTCAGGGGTTTGTAACCTGAATGAGTTGTTGAGAGACTGTTGTTGCAGGAAGTGCACAGAGTCGAAAGGAGTTCAACACTTGAAAGTGTTTGAAGGTCTACCGCAAGGAGTGCATGTAGGAGTCTTCTTTAGGACTCAGAGTTGGAAAAAGCTCAGGAAGGATAAATCCTTCAAAACTGTCGAAGAGAAATACAAGAAGTTCGTGCATTGGAGCATTGAGAAGGCATCACAAGTTTGTGTCACAGGCGGTTAAGTACCATTGAAAACACTTTGGTAAAAAGTTGCAGAAGTCTTTGAGAAGGAAGAGAAATGGACGGCCATAATTCTCTATGGAGAACTTGCGAAGTCCCGCGAGCCGTCAGATCTCACGAAGGAGCAGGGGAGTTACAGAGAGAATTTTCAAAGGTTCAAGCTCAGGAGAGGTAGAGCCGTATATTCAAGCCAACAAGGTCCATTGGATTTACCCGTGGATTTCCATTTCAGGGTTTCATGAGTTGAGGTCCCAAATCTTTGCAACAGGACTCGCGAAATCGCGAAGTGTGAAGTTTTGAAGGGGTGAAAGAACTATGTGGGGCCACAGAAGGTAGGAGGGTGGACAAGTGGTGCACTATTGACATGGAAGTCAATCTTGTTGACCATTTCGGGGTTTCGTGATTTGAAGTCCCGAAATTTTTGCATCAGGATTCACGAAGTCCAAAATCCTAATGGAATGAAGAGCTGTTGAAAAGTCAACCTTGTGAGCGCATCGGAGTTTTGGTAATTTGGGTTTCTGGAGTCGAGGGGATGAGTTGCATGACATCGCAACTCCCAAAATCGCGATAAAGAGAAAGGCGATATAGAGAGAGAAAAGACCAAGTGTCATAACTTTGGGTTTCGGGGGTCTGAGAGACAAGACGCTTGACCACAAGATTCGCAAAATCATGAAGTCCGATCTCCCGAAGTATAAGGAGGAATTTCTCAAGGTTATTTGTGGGTGCAGATTTCCCGAAAGGGAAATAGAAGAGTAATTTGTTGAGAGCTCTTCGGGCCAGTGGAAGAAGAACGATCCTGTGTGCGTGGACTTTTCGACCTGCGGGTTGGGAGGGATGCATCAAGTTTCAATTTTAATAAGCGATAATCATCAATTATTATAGTTTCAAGTTTCACCAGATAGTGAATTCAGTTTTAAAGTATAGTGATATTTTTATCTAAATTTTGGATTGGGAATTTAGTTGCAGTGAACTTTTTCCTAATAATAATTGTTTTTAATCT
>ML776624.1:1468177-1482530 GCA_009831015.1 Picea engelmannii | reverse complement strand
TGGTTATGTTAGTCTTTGGTTTCTTTTCGAGCTTTCAATATAGTTATTCAAGAAAATGTGAAATAAAAATTACAGTTTCTAGAATTTATAATTTAAATTTTGTTTGATTTGGAAATATGGTTGAAAATAGTCAAAACAAGTCATCAAATTTTATAGTTTCTTATGAAATTTCATAATGAAAACACTAAACTGGTTATGTTAGTTTTTGGTTTCTTTTCAAGCTTTCAATATATTTATTCAAGAAAATGTGAAATAAAAATGTGTACTTTTTAATAAAAATTGAAATAAAAACATGATTTAGAAAGTAAAATTAAAATATACTTTAATATAAGTAAGCGATTTTCATTAAAAAATTTAATGATATAATTTTTTATGTTTCGAAAATGGTAGAAAATGTTGATCTGGAAATTATCAGTCATCTTCACATTGGAAGTATTCACTAATGTCAGTCATATGACACCTATCATTAATGGAAGTATTGACTATACCATTAATGGAAGTATTCACTATGACAATCCAACACTAAACTGGTTATGTTAGTCTTTGGTTTCTTTTTGATCTTTCAATATATTTATTCAAGAAAATGTGAAATAAAAATATGTACTTTGAAATAAAAATTGAAATAAAAACATGTTTTATAACCTATTTTGATATGTAAATTAAAATATACTTTAATATGAGTAAGCGATTTTCATTAAAATTATTGATATAAATTGTTTTCATATTGAAAAGGGTAGAAAATGGTTGATTGAAATTATCAATCCTCTGCACATTGGAAGTATTCGCTAATGCCATTAATATGACACCTACCATTAATTCAATTAAAATTATGAAAATCTAAATGCATCAAACCAAGCCTTAGTAGATGACCTCTTATTTTGTATTTTTTGTTATCGAGCCACAAAATCAAATTCGTTTTCAACTTAAGTTTTTTTCAATCAAACTCAATGAAAACTATGTTTAATGTGTAGAATATAAGTAACTTGTTACCTGTTCATCATACACCTTTTTCAAGTAGCTCATAATTTCAATTTTGTTTTCAATTTTCTTCAAGATATTGAAATCTAAATGCATAAATTTAACAATTTAATATAATATCAACACTTATGGAATCAAAATTCACAATTTCATAATTAAAATTGATACTTTTTGAGATGACTTTAAAATTTTTAATTATGATGTTAATCATATGTATTACCTTGAATTCTTTAATTAGTATGTTAATCATACACTTTACGATGTCTTTAAATTTTTTCTAAGCCATCAATAGTCCTTTATAATGACATGGAATTTGGTCCTAGTTTTGATATGAAGGTATCCTCTTCATATGAAAAAGCATTGAACAATCAAATTGCAAATAAAGAACGCAAATCCTATATGTAGTAAATTGGTTACATGCATTAAAGGAAATTTGTGTATACGATTTGGATAATTTGTAGGATTAAAGTATAATCATCCAAAGTATAGGTCAATTTAGGTTCCCTAGATACAATCTATATAGGCTCTTCCCTGAAATTGTAAATAAGGCTTGGTAAACTTTATAATTCATCAAAAATATAACGTTTCTTAATTGAATGGACCATGAAAGTAAACTAAACTAGAAATGATTCTAGAATCCTAGATATTCATAAATACTAGTACTTTCAATGAAAAATATAAAATTCTAGAATGTACATGTCACTTGTTTAAAGAAATCATAATGTATTATTTGTACATGATCGGCTTTGGACATTTTCCATTTTCTAAATTTTTTTTTTTCTTGATTGAACTTCTATTAACTTTATGTGCACTGCACATACCAAATGACTATATTGACAACTTATGACATCTGACTAGTAGTCTTTAAAGTAAACATGAGTATTGGTTTGATGGGTTTATTGAAAAAAATATCTTTTCAATACGATGGATCCTCTTTCATATATAAAACCGTTATCATCAAAATCTTCTAATAACCTCATCTTTTGTTATGTGGATCACATCAAATAATATTTCATGTTTTTAGTGTTGTCTACAAGTGCAACCACAACAAAGACATCTCCTGCAAATAATTAGATATATTGGACAACAAAATAGTTTGTGTTAAAATATCACACAAGTTATTTGAAAACATTTAAACATAAAAATTACCTTCTCTAACAAGATCATAAAATCTATCGCCATCAATTGACACTATAGTTTCATTTGATTCCATATCCTTTGAGCTTTCAAGTGAGATTTTCCCTTTTATATTAAGTTCGGTATGTCTCCAAGATTTAACAAATTCTTCATTTTCGTTTTCACAAATCTCTATGGATTATGTGTCCTCTATCCAAACTAAAAAAAAAAAAGAGACTTATTTCTTCTATAAAATGAAAATACATTTTCATAGCATTTTGTTTTAACTGAATGCATTTTTCATGTCCCGTGTATTGTACCGACTTCATATGGGATTGAGATATTTACATCTTGGATTCCAACATACCAAAAATACCTACACAAGACAAGAACTTGTTAACTTGAAATCTCTCAAGAAAATGATTGAAGATTGAATATAAATTTGAACACGTGAATAAAAAGATCTTGTGTACATGTGTAACATGTATATATAGACACACCTATACACATCCCTTGACTGATTGTTTTCGTGGCTTAGTGTCATTTTAAACCATTCAACAACTTTATCAACAGATTCAAAATGATTGGCATGAGGGTTCATTTGATACCTTCGAAGTGCTCGTTTTTGTAACATCCCTCTCTGGCGCACTGAGAAAACTTATTCTTTGAGGACACATGCTCCAAGTGATCCAGACTATTATGATATTAAAACATTTGTCCTTCATTATGATGTGTTATGGTAGATGAAATGATGTTTTACTACACTGATATAGACAGGTGTTATTGACTCGGTTTTACTGAGTGTGCAGGATTTCGGACCTTGAGGATGTAGAGGCATCGATGGAACCCCTTGGACTCTGAATCGAGTCAGGGAGTGTGCTATTGGGGTTTGATTGTTTTACTATGATTTTAGTACATTTGATTAGATGATATGATGTGTCCATGTTCTTACATGATTGTTGATGATGAAGGCTAACGATAGCTTGTCGACCAGACTCACATATGGAGTAAAGGTACCACACACGACTACCAGAGAGGTTGAGGGAGAGGTGTGGACAACAAACCTACCACAGCCTACTAGCACTCCAGCCGTGGCTCAAACTGTAGGTGAACGATTACCTAGTTCGATAGGACCCACGATACCGTGAGGGAAGACTGTGACAATCACTAGTTCTAAAGGGCGTGCAATAAGGCGGGGGCCTTATTCCTTAGAATCCCTTAGTCTCCCACAAGTTCACCTGGCGGAGTGTTGAATCCAGGGGTTATTGATGTCTACTAATCAGTCAAGAGGTGAGTGTCACCATTGGAGCATGTGGTGCGTCTTGAAAGGCATGTCGCGCAAAAGAAACACAAGAGGCGAGTGGCACACTTGGAGCACGTAGTGCATCCTAAAGGGCATGTCGCGCAAGGGAACTAATGAGGCGAGTGGCACCCTTGGAGCACCTAGTGCGTCCTGAAGGGCACGTTGCGTTGATGATGATAGAGGGAGGAACCTAGATGGCCCTACGACATTTATCTCATTAAGAAATTAAAAAAAAAAAAAAAAACTCCCCTAATTAAGTGTCGCCCAATCCAGAATCTAAGTTCCAAGTCAAAAACTTCTCTAGGGGTAAAATTTTATCCATCCTTAAGAAAATATCTCTATAAAGATAAAATGATAAAGTTTAAAATAAAAAAAAACCACTCAAGCAATAATTGTGGACTTCATAAATTTTTGGGTAAAATAAAGAGAGTAAGAACTTAAATAAAATCTGTGGATATCAAAGGTGAAGAAGAAATTAATTATTTAACTTGTGAAAGTGTAAAAAGATATTAAATTAATAATAAAAGGAAAAGAGGGTAAATTGCGCAACTGCCATTTTGGCTCTAATAAAAAGGGGAAAGAGGAAATATAAAATTTAGGAAACTAAGGAATGGAGGAAACATAATAAGGGAAAGAGGGGAACTTATGGTAAAAAGAGAGGTCAACTTAGTAAAGAATTTGCAATTAAGAACCTTCTAAATTGAACTAAATTAGCAACTTCATTTTAGGGAAAGTATTTAAAACCTCTAAGGGAATCTAGGAACACCTAGGAGTAAATTTAGGAGTAACTCTAGGTGGGTGAGGGAAATGAGACAATTATTAATTTAAAGAAAATAATTATTGGAGGAAAGTGGGGGATGGATGACACTTGTACGAAGGATAATTATTAGAAGATTTTTATTAAAACTTAAATTAAATGGGATTTAGGGAAAGTTTGGGAGTTCTAAAACTCTATAAAAGAGAGGAAGGAGGAGGAAGTAGGGGATCGACTGTTAGTGTAACGTTATGCTACCGGATTAGTGAATTGACTGATTTACTTATGGGAGTTGGGATTTCCCAGCTCAGAGAGGAGTGGTAGCTCGGCCTTGCGAGGCGAGCTGAGAGCTAGACGTACCATCTGGATAGTGTGTGGTCCCTTTGCGGTTCGGGGGGATAAGGGGGTTGTAAAGTACCCCTAGCATTGGCTAGGAGGTACCGGTGTAGTCTCGACAGTCAGCGAGTAGGATTTGCACGGAGCGCACAGACAACACTCGGAGCAGGCAAACAAGGAATGGTACGCTTCTTGTTGAATGCTAGAATGTTATAGGTTGATGATTTAGATCGGCGAGTGTATTGAGTAGAAAAATATTTAACTTAAATCTGTGTTTAGTTCTTGTTGGATTGATTGTTTTTATTACTCCAGCATTGGTAAATATATGAAAAATGTGACAGATGTAAAAGGGTTCCTCTGCTTGTTTTATTTTAATCCTACACTTTAATGATAGTTTCTTCCTCTTGACTGTAAAGTCTCTGCCTTATCCACTATGGAATACCACGCATGATTATGGTGTGCCTACGTTAGACTATGTGGCTGCGTTGTAAGCCTTTGTTGGACAACGAGTCAGCTTGCCTTGTGATGTTAATCTTGTATCTTCCACCACTTACCTTCATTCTTTAAACTGTGAGCCCATCCATCGCTACAACAATTCTGGGGTTAAACTCAGCCTTGGACTTGTGACAACGATTTTAGTCACCTGTTGAAGGCCCTTCTCTGTGTACTACTTATTGCATGACTTGGGTTGCTGGATGTTGGCTCAATGGGTAAAAAAAAATGAATTTGAAGGCGTACTCTCTACTGTAATTAAGGCTCAACGATTATTAAAGATGGTGTGATTACTATCTCTGAAAATGCACCCACTGTATGAATTGTTAAATCTTCTTAACATTAATAACTTCACAGGCTCAGTGATCATATAAGATTGTGTCAATACGGGTTCTGGAAAAAGGGGCGCCCACCGTGTGCACTGTTAAAACCTTAAAAAAAATTATGGCCTCACACCACGTCTTAATGACTTGATCAAGGCCCATTGTGGCGAATGGGCGACCACCACTATTTTGCGTATGACTTGCCTTAAGACCACGATCGAAAATGTGTTTGATTGCTGCGAAACCTTGACATTGCCCTGAATGTTCCAACCTTTAACGTTTGAATCCGAAGTCACCCTTCGCCTCAAAGGGATTTAAAATTTAAGTTATCAACGAAGAACAGGGACAAGTGTGTCGAAGAGGCATCGCCTACGCTTTTGTTTGTGTAGTCAAGCAGCAATGCTCTTTATAGATTAAAGGTTGAAAATTGTTCATAGATTTAATAATCTTACTCCTGGCAACCATCGCTCAAATGGATGGTAGATGCCATTATCTTTTTATTTTTAGAATTTTTTAAACTCTGGCATTATTGAAACGAAGGGTTATGATGCGCAAGATCTATCTGAGGCACTGTCAGGTTTGAAGGGAAATTGGGTGGTGATTAAAAACTTCTAAAATAGATTCTTCAAAACCTATAAAACCCACCCCAACTTTCCACCTTCTAACAGACGCGAGTATTGAAGAAGGTGCCCATATGTGGGGCGTTGAAGCATAGCTATGGCATGAAGGGTTGTAACGCATTTTAAAGACTAAATCATTATCATTTAAACTCTTATCAATTCACCTCTGCAAACAGTGTTCAACCCTTACATTTTTGCCCCTGCCAACCGTGTCAAGTTTCATGCTATTTTCGCCTTTGTACTGTGTTCAATTCTTACTCCTTTTTCCCACCTCTGCGAGTCGCATGATGTACGGCAGTGACAGGAATTCTCTGACCACTACCAGGGATGGCTGCCAATTGAGGCATGAATTCTTGCATGCGCATCAGTTTCCCATTCGATCTGGTTTGCCCCCCCCCATTGCCGCTAGTTTTATTTTAGTGATAACATAAATAGTGTTAGTAACGTGTAATGTAACCCTTAAGGTAATCTTGTTTTAGTAACACATAAAGGTATTGTCATTAATTTAATGTTTACGAATTATGAACTCTAGTATTTTGTTATTTTAATAAGTGAATGCCACTGTAATGTAATCTTGTGGTTATTCTGTTTGCAAAATTATTATAATATAGAATGTAATGTTGATTCTATTTTAGGGTAATGTTATTGCAATATAAAGCAAATGTAATGTTAGTGTTAGATAACAGGCATGTATTTTATTGATATTATGTTTGCAAAATTATTATAATATAAAATGTAATGTTGATTCTGCTTTAGGGTAATGTTAGTGCAATATAAAGTAGATGTAATGTTAGTGTTAGCTAATTGACGCAACCCGCCCCTCACCGAGCAAGTCGCTCCACCAGGACCTTCTTCTTCCACGGGCCCGAAGAGTCAAAGTACTCTTCCTCTCCTCTTGGGAGTCCACTACCCACCGTAGACTCCTTCTGCTACTTTCCCTTCGGATATCGGGAATTCGGACTTCGGGAGTTCGCGGTTCATGCGATCACAACCACAAGCAATTCAAAAGCCCAAATCCCGATGGTCAACGGTCAACCCTTTCGGATATCGGGATATCGTGACTCGGGAGTTCGCGGTTCACGCGAACACAATTCACATACAGTGCAAAACCCCGATCCCCGAACTCCGATGTGCTTCCACCTGTCCTCCACTAACGATCATGGTCCCACACGCCACGTCACTTCCCTCGCTCGTGCGATCGGGGATCGCGGGATCGCGAATTCGCCGGTCACAATTCACTTGCATCACAAAACCCCGAACCCCGAACCCCGATGCCACATGTCGACATCCCAGGTGAGGCCTCTCGCCCTGACACCTGTCTCCCTCTCATTCAATCGGGATTTCGCGATTCGGGAGTTCGCGCCTCCTGATGCGCAAGGTCACAGGCTCTACAAAACCCCGAATCCCGACTCTTCCAGATCTTCCGCCACGTGTCTCCCTCCGATCAACGGCTCCGATCAACTCGGGAAATTGCCGATCGCGATTTCAAAGAGCTTTAACTCTTGTCTCCAGGAACGCCGAACGCCGAACCCCGATCCTCAGGGATCTTGCGCCACGTGTCCCTTCTCCGATCGACGGCTCAAATCGCTTCGGGAAATCGTAACTCGGGATTTTACGAGGTGTAAAACCTTCGTCCTCCCAATCCCCGAATGCCGAAACTCCGATCTCTCTGGATTCATGCCACCTGTCTCTCCGATGATCGACGGCTCCCGCAGATTCGGGAAATCGCGTCTCGGGATTTCACGAGATGTGAAACTCTCGTCCTATCAATCCCCGAATGCCGAAACCCCGAAGCCCGATGGACTTTGACTCTTCTCCACCTGTGTATACGCTTATCTCCTGCGCGACTCCTCCACGATCGGACGGTCCTCGGGATTTCGCGAAACTTCGCTGGAGTTTCACGCCGTCGATTCTCTTCCTCTGAGAACTCCTTCTGCTCTTAAGGATGGATTCTGTCTATGCTCCACCTGAGTCTGTTCCTCGACACTTATAAGGTATTATCCCTCCTGATCTTTGACTCTCTCTGACTCCTTCAGAGATTTCTCGAACGTGCTCCCTGCGCTCAGCCTTCAACCACTTCCAACAGTGATGAAGTCTTCCGGGTCCTGTGCACTCACGCTTGCAACAGTCTCGACCTGTTCCTTCTCAGACTTGCTACGGAGGCTCCCATCCAACCTTCACTCACCTGCACGGTTCGAACAACCAAGCCGACTCAAGGCAAAAGAGATCAAAAGTTCAACTACTTAGCCTCCTCGACGCACTCTATGCGAAGGTATTCAACTGCACTCGATGCAGGAATCTCCTGGCCTAAGCAGAGAAACAATTGAAACTCATTCCCTTAGGTTACGAACCTGATATGCAATCACATAAGCAGCATATAGAAGATAAGCATAAAAAGAAGCAAATATGCAACAGCATAATACCAACAACACAAAGAGACTGAACACATCCATGGAACTGAATAAAAGCTTTCCTATTAATTCAATGTCTGCACATGGAGTTTCTTTACAAGCTCTCTGCTCTGCCCTTCTTTTCTCTATGCTAATGCTGAATAATAATCAATTACACAAGGAGGGTGCCTATATTCGTTTTCCCTCCTGGAAGATGAAACTATCTAATCTACAGCTAACCCTATCTACCAGCATTTAAAACTGTTAAATGCCTCCTTATCAACATTATATTACAATGCGCTCATCCTTGAATGCCTTTAGTGAAACGACGGCGCAACAACATCAAGGCAAAATTTAAAAATCAAAAAGGTTTGCTGGCTTGTCCAGCTGTACAATCTCTTTCTCCTCGCGCTGGGTCGTATGATGTATTGCGGATGCTCCTGCATCACTAATAGGGAATGTAATTTTAATGTTATTTTAATTTCAAGGTTATTGTAATATAAAATATAATGACATTGTTATTTATGGTAAGGTTATTGAAATTTTACTGTTATTGATGACATGTAAAAGGTAGGTTCCTTGAATTAAGTACCATAAATTATTATGATTTAGGAAATGGGGAAATTGCATTTAATTCAATTTACATCATTTTAAGGATGGGTTGGTAACTCGTCGATTTTGGAAATTAAATGGATTAATTGTTCTATAATTAATGGCAAGTGAGTCATAGATAATGCCTTGTCTTAATAATGGTTGGTTTTTGTCTGAGTCCTTCTGGCTTGTGCCTTTCATGGAGAACGTGGTCGTTTACTAATTATTGTTGTACTTAGTTGTAAACATTTTATTGCTTGATCTGTGTCGGGCGGGATGTAGACACCTCCATGTTCCTCAGAACATTCGCCAACCCTAGGACCTTAAATGGTTAAAATCAATCGAAACCTGGGCTTGAGTGTTTCTTATGTGTCTTGGAGGTCCTAACCATTGCAGGGTAGGATGGGCAGGCAGTCAGTCTTATTTATCGTTGATCGATTGTCGTTCATTGCATGTAGATACTTGATGTGCGTCTTAGGACATCTTGTTGTGTTCGTCATTGTATGCATCATGTTCATCGTCGAGTGGTGATGCAGAGTTGAATGTGTTTATTTCCCTTGTTCATGCGCGCACAAATTATATATATAAAAAAAAAAAATACACTTGTTATATGAGGTTCATCGTCGTAACGAGGAGGTTCATTACATATGGTATCAGAGCGGGTTCAACCCGCGACTTGGGATCGCTATGGATTTCGTTGACATGATTTGATTATATTTTTGCTAATCGAGTTGATTGTGTGCATGCAGGTAATCATGGTTAGAGGACGGCGCAGAGGCAGACAACGGGGTGGTAGGGGAGGAGGCGCGACACCTCCAGTAACATCCACACCAGAGGGGTCTAACCCCCAGGGAGACGAGAAGGTTCTTGGATAGGAGCAGATAACAGTTGGCGATGTAGTCGAGATGATGAGATATTTTCAGCGCATGTCCGAGGCACTGATCATCCATTTGGAAAGAGATGAGGCCAGAGCATCGGCACCCGTTGAGGTTCCACCGCGCGCTCCAGTTGGTACTAGTAGCATTCACCGTGAACTCGAGAAGGTCAAATTTCCTGAGTTCTTTGGTGCCCCGGATGGCACAGTAGCTGAGGCATGGTTGGAGAACATGGCGATGTGCTTCACACTTCGTGATTATACCTCCAACATGAAGGTCCGCATGGCGGTCTTTCAACTGAAGGGGAGCGCTCTTCTATGGTGGAAGACGCTCCTACCGCAGCTGAACATGGTTGTCGAGGATGTGTCATGGGAACTATTCGAGGAACGGTTTCGAGAGAGGTACCTTTCAGAGGAATTCATCGAGCGTCAGCTCAATGAGTTCAACGCCTTATGACAGGGAGGTCGTACGATGCCCGAGTACGAGGCCCATTTTATGGAGCTGCTCTGGTATGCTCTGCACCTTAACATGGAGAAACTTAAGGTCAACCGGTTCATGTTTGGCCTTAATGACAGTCTGCGTGCAAAGGTTAGGATTTTGATGCCCCAAACCTTACACGATGTCATCCAGAAGGACCTCATAGCAGAGGAGGAGCTTATCAGTGGGGGTCAGACCAGGACTCCAGTGAGACCAGCAGGGCAGGTTCCATTTGGAATGCAACAGTACCAGACACCTTATCAGGGACCACCGCATCAGCAGTAGCGTCGCCTGCAGTAGCAACAGTTTAGGCCTATTCAGCAGAACAGACCAGGGTTCCAGGCCAGCGGGCCGTCATCTTCTACTTCGGGTACCAGGACTACTGGGTCGAAGAAGGGGTGTTGGACGTGTGGGGAGCCACACTACCAGCACAACTATCCTGTGGAGAGGACCAAAGCGTTCGGATAAGTCAGACCCACTACAGTGGGACATATGGGCAAGGCCCATCGAATTCATGCAATAGTGAATAACCACCAGGCAGAGCATCAGTCGACTGTGCTCGAGACGACAGGTACCATCACTGACCAGACCCTTAGTATTTTGATAGATCCCAGTGCTACCGAGAGTTTCATTTCTGGTGCAGTGCTAAAAAGGATTAAGGTAAAGGCAGTCGAACAGGATGAGTTTAGCTTCATGGAGATGGCCTCAGGAGCCAAACAGAAGGTTGGAGGAAAGGTTACGGGCTGTGCCCTTAACTTGGCAGAGTTTGTCACGAGGGCCAACTTGTACGTCACAATATTAGGATCTTATGATGTCGTAATTGGTATGGATTGGTTGGAATCGCATGAGGCAAAACTCAACTGTAAGACAAAATAGTTGAGCTTGGTCAATGACGAGGGACAGAGGCATGTGATTGTAGGCCGAAACCAGGGAGTTTCCCTAAGGTTCATCTCTTCCTTACAACTACAGAAGAGTATGCGTAAGGGGTGCAAGCTTTATGTGATCCTTACGTTAAATGAGAAGGGAGTAGTGGAAGGTCTGGAACACCTTCTGGTGGTGAGAGAGTTTGCGGATGTGTTTCCGGAAGAGTTACCTGGGATGTCGTCGGAGAGAGAATTGGAGTTTACATAGACCGAAAATTGGGGACTGAACCGATAGCAAGAACGCCTTATCGAATGTTGACCCCGTAGTTACAAGAGTTGAAAATGCAATTGAAGGAGTTGCTAGACCTAGGACTAATACGTCCTAGTGTGTCACTGTGGGGTGCACCGGATATTTTCATACGAAATAAGGACAGATCATGGAGGCTTTACATTGATTACTGTCAACTAAACAAGGCTACAATCAAGAATCAATATCCATTGCCAAGAATTGATGATCTGTTCGATCAAATGAAGGGTGCGACGATGTTCTCCAAGATCGACTTGTGATCAGGGTATCACCAGTTGCGGATCAAGGAGGTTGACGTCCCTAAGACCACTTTTAAGACGAGGTTTGGACATTATGAGTTTAGTGTTTTACTGTTTGGAGTGACAAATTCCCCAAGAGTATTTATGAGTTTGATGAACGGGGTGTTCCGCGAGTACTTGGATAAGTTCGTCCAAGTGTTCATTGACGATATTTTGATTTACTCTCGTACGATGGAGGAGCATGACGAGCACTTGCGCTTGGTATTACAGTGTCTGCGAGAGCACAAATTATATGGGAAATTGTCCAAATGCTCTTTTTACCAATCAAAAATTCACTACTTAGGGCATGTCATCTCCAGCGAAGGCATAGCTATGGATCCGGCAAAGGTCGAGGCTATTATGGAATGGCCTACGTCGATGAATGTCTCGGAAGTGCATAGCTTTATGGGTTTAGCAGGATATTATCGACGGTTTGTCGAGGGATTTTCGAAGATAGAAAATCTGATCATGGAGTTGCAGAAGAAAAACAAGAAGTTTGTTTGGACTGAGAAATGTGTGGAAGCATTTCGGAGGCTTAAAGAGTTGTTGACGACAGCGTCGATACAAAAGGTCCTTGACATGGACACGGACTTCTTGCTATGCACAAACACATCCAAGGAAGGCTTAGGCAGAGTCTTGATGCAAGACGGATGAGTGATTGCTTACATTTCAAGGAAACTAAGAAGGCATGAGGAGAACTACGCGACGCACAATTTGGAGTTATTAGCTATCGTATATGCCTTGAAGGTTTGCAGACACTACCTTGTTGGATGAAAATTTGAACTAAAGACTGATCATTGTGGACTACAACACATTTTTATGCAAAGCGACCTGAACGTGTGACAACGACGTTGGTCGGAATTGCTTAGCGAGTACGACTTTGAGATTTCTTACATAAAGAGAATAGTGAACCGAGTGGCAGATGCTTTGAGCCGGAGGCCATGCATCTTTTATGTGTTGCCTCTTCAGACAAATTTGCGTGAAAATATTATAACTTTACAGCGTGACGACGACTGGTACAAAGAGGTCGAGGGTTTTATCGGACAACACACAATGATGGTACCCTGATATGAGGGATTTTCATTTGATGGCGATGGGTTATTGAGGTTTAAAAGTCGGATTTATGTACCGCCAAATGATGAGTTGAGGATGTTGATCCTAAGCGAGGCTCATAGAGAATTTTACATGGCTAACCCCGGTAGTCACGAATATGAGGGCAAACCTTAAGCCCTTATTCTTTTGGAAGGAAATGAAGGTAGACATAGTCAACTATGTGGCCAGATGCCTCGAATGTCAGCAGGTAAAAGATGAACATAGACACCCAACGGGATTACTACAACTACATGCTATTCTGGAATCAAAATGGGAGGTTATCTCAATGGATTTTATTGTGGGATTGCCACTAACAGCAAGGAGACATGACTCGATTTTAGTAGTAGTAGATACTCTGACGAAGAGTGCTCACTTTATTTTTGTGCGTACGATGTATCAGGCACTTGACATAGCTAGAGTTTTCATCAGTGAGATTGTGAGGCTGCATGGCATGCCTAAGAGGATTATATTCGATGGAGGATCGGTGTTTACTGGACAATTTTGGACGAGTTTCCAAGAGGCCTTGGGAACCCAACTTAACTTTAGTACTGCGTATCACCCGGAGATTGACGAGCAGACCAAACGAATGAACCAAACCTTGGAAGACATGTTGTGCATGTACGTGATGGACCAACAAAAGCGTTGGGAAGAATTATTTCCCCTAGTAGAGTTCTCTTACAACAACAACTACCAAAGCACCATTAAGATGGTGCCTTTTGAGTTTCTTTATGGGTGACCATGTCGGACACCCTTGAGTTGGGATCGGCTTGAGGATAGGGTCCTGGTGGGACCAGAAGAGATCCAAGAAATGTAAGAACAAATGCAAACAATAATAAAAGGATTAAATAAGCGCATGATCGACAAAAGAGTTATGTCGATGCGCATCGAGTCGACCGTAGTTATGAGGTCGGCGATCGAGTCTTCTTATGGGTTAAACTGCATAAGAGTTCGATCAAGTTTGGCAAGGGAGATAAACTCTCTCCTAGGTTTGTGGGACCCTTCGAGATTGTGGAGAGAAAGGGGCCAGTGGCCTATCGACTAGCCTTGCCTAATTCCTTGAGGCATATGCATGATGTTTTTCATGTATCTGTTTTGATACATTACATTAGTGATCCTACACATGTGATTGACATGAGTTCCTTCCAGGTATTGGATGAGGGAGCACTCACGGTTGAGTCGGTCTGCATCTTAGATCATCATGTTCGACAGTTACGACGTCAAATGGTAGATCAGGTCAAGGTCCAGTGGGACAATTATAGTCCGCACTCAGTGACCTGGGAGGACGCATATGATATGTACCAGCAGTTTCCATTTTTGTTTGATAGATAGACATATGATACTGTGATACACTTATTTCGGCATTTATACTGAGAAAATTCGGGACGAACTTTAGACCAAGAGGGGGTGTATGTAACATCCCGCTCTGGCGCACTGAGAAAACTTATTCTTTGAGGACACTTGCTCGCAAGTGATCTAGACTATTATGATATTAAAACATTTGTCCTTGATTATGATGCATTATGGTAGATGACATGATGTTTTACTACACTAACATAGA
>ML776624.1:1441561-1456572 GCA_009831015.1 Picea engelmannii | reverse complement strand
AAAAAAAACCTTCACGATATTTCGATATTTCTCTGTAAAATTTTGTTTATAGACCGTTAAAGAGTATTATCTATAGCTTTGGCTAAACGTTCTAATTTTTACGTTTTTGTCGAAATCTGAATATGCAAATTTGGACAAATTATGCCATCTTAAAATTATTTCTAATCTCAATGTTCAATCAGGAATAAAATTTGACAGGTAAATTGTCACGAGGCAATTTATCAGTAAAATACAGTCATTGCTATTACAAAACTACGTTTGATAAATTGGGTAAATTGGGTTGGTTGAATTTCAAATTCCATCTTGTGTTTTGTTCAATAGATAATGTTATTTTTTTTTATTCTGGAAGATTAGTTGGTTTGTGAGTTTATTATATTTGTTGTTGCTGGTTATGTTGTTATTGTTGGTTATGTCTTTGATTTCAAATTCCAAACCTTGTGTTTAATAGATAATGTTATACTTTTTACTCTGGAAAATTAGTGGGTTTGTAAGGTTATCAGGCTGGTTATTGTTGTTGGTTATAACATTGATTTTTTAGATTCTCAATAAAAATCAGCAATTTACTAATTTATCATCTATGAATCATGAAAAATATTGAAAAAAATTTCAATTACTCTGAATTTTTTTTTTTTAATATCCTTATGCTTAATATAACTATAATATAACTAGGGTTTAGATGGATTTATATGTGTTAATCAAATATAACAAAATGATCCCTTCATGTTGCATGCAGCGAGACAGAATCGCTGATGAGTGATCGGATTGTATTCGCAACTCTGTTTGACTGCGTTCACAACAATTCTGGCCTCCGTATGGTTTCACTATCATCATTCTCTGCATTCGCGTGTTTTGGTGTTTTGATTGTAATAGCACGAGCTGTCCCGCCATAATCGCCCGTGGCCTGAAATTATACAGTTGAAATCAATAATACCATTATGAACGTGAAGGCGTGAGTGGTCCAGAAGAGAGTAGGGCATATTCATTAATATAGGTTTGAGTCATCACTTTCGACCCCACATTGCCTGAACAATTTTGTAATGAATGTCTGCAGCACATGCAGTACTGTTACTGCCACTTCTTGTCTTTGTCTCTTGGTTGGGAATTAAAGAAAAACAAATTTCCTCACACTTACCTTACCATGGTCAGCAATAACCAGCTTGTTGTTGGGATTAAAAAAAACAAATTATCTCACCCTTACCATGGTCAGCAATAACCAGTTTGTTGTTACCATGGTCAGCAATAACCAGTTTGTTGTGCAGCATTCATTGCTGCCTCAGGTGTTATGTACACTATTGAATATATCTTGACGTATATACCAAAGTAATTCAATAATGATATACTAACCGCCC
This sequence comes from Picea engelmannii, assembly GCA_009831015.1. Classification (NCBI taxonomy): domain Eukaryota; kingdom Viridiplantae; phylum Streptophyta; class Pinopsida; order Pinales; family Pinaceae; genus Picea; species Picea engelmannii. The sequence continues at coordinate 1,455,223 of ML776624.1, read as the reverse complement.
TAACATTGAATGTTGCCCAACAAACTGGTTATTGCTGGCCACCTTTTACCATCTGATTTACTATACATCTTTGTGAGAGTATATAAGCCTTTGATAAAATGGTATTTTAGACCAACATCTAATAAATGACTAAAGAGGCGTGGCTACCAATATCCAACAATAATGATATACTAATCGCCCTAGCATTGAATGCTGCCCAACAAAGTAGTTATTGATGGCCCCCTTTTACCATCTGATTCACTATACATCCTTGTGAGAGTATATAGCGCCTTGATAAAATGGTATTTTAGATCAACATCTAATAAATGACTAAAGAGGCGTGGCTACCAATATCCAACAATAATGATATATTAATGGCCCATTATCAATATCCAGTAATAATGATATACCAATGACCCTAGCTAATGGCCGTAGCATATATTGAATGTTGCCCAAAAAACTGGTTATTGCTAGCCCCCTTTTACCATCTGATTCACTATACATCCTTGTGGGACTATATAGCACCTTGATAAAATGGTATTTTTGACCAACATCTAATAAATGACTAAAGAGACGTGGCTACCAATATCTAATGCTGCTGCAAGTGGCGTATAGTTGAATCTGAATCATTTTCAAATCCCTATACATCACTTGTGACATGTTGTTTAACAAGCTGGATATTAATGTAAGTCAAAGATCTAGTGACACTGTTGATTTAATTTGGCTAGGATATGTGGAAGTTTTAGCATTCAATCCTCCTTAACAAACTAGATATTAGTGACAATATAAACGCTATCAAGATAAAGAATCTCTTGGTACAAATCCCTATACATCACTTGTGACATGCTCCCTATACATCACTTGTGACATGTTATTTAACAAGCTGGATATTAATGTAAGTCGAAGATCTAGTGACACTGTTGATTTAATTTGGCTAGGATATGTGGAAATTCTAGCATTCAATCATGCTTAACAAACTAGATATTAGTGACAATATAAATGTTATCTAGATAAAGAATCTCTTGGTACTGTTGATTTAATTTGGCTAGGATATGTGGGAATTTTCAAAGTAGATCTTAATGCATAAGAGTGTAGATAAGGATTTGATACGTTATTCCTTTTGTCATTTTGTTGCTGGAGGAACCAACTTTGGATCGACGTTAATTTCACAAAATTATGTAAATTAATGGTTATAAGTTTGTTGATATATTGAAGTTGTTAGCATACTAATATTCTTATTAGGTCAATTGTTTTTTATTGTTTCAAAAAAGATATTTTATGAATAATATATTTGTTTTTATCAAATGTTAGAGTTATGTGATTTATTTCATTGGTTTCAATCTCATTTCTTCATCCCCTTTGAGTACTCATGGATATGGGTTATAGATTAATGACTTACACTATGCAGTTAATCCTGAAAATGATATCTAATGATATCTAACATGTTGCATTGTGGAAGCCCCTTTATAAATAATAAGAGTGAAGGGAGTTGTTTCATAAGGCACAATACTTGCTAAGGTTTTGCAAATGGGGTAGCAAGCTAAGTGAGCTTGATTATGGAGAAAACTTCATTGTTAAGCGTGCTTGAGCCAAAGACGTCTTAATATATTTAATACATTAATTTCATATTAATACTATGTGATTCATTTCTTTCTCGAAAATGATATCTAATTTAAATATATTTAATACATTAATTTCATATAAAAAAAAATTAATAATAATTTTATAAATATTTTGTATAAAAAAAATTATAATCTAAATATTTAAAATATTTAATAATAATAAAATCTAAGAAAATAATTAAAAATATTAAACCCTCTCATAAGTTTTCCAAAAATCTTTTTAAATTTATTTCTAAAAATTCGTTTAAACTTATTCTTGATACTCAATAAAGTTTCTCAAAATCCTTTTAACATATTTTCATTCCCATTCCCATTGCATAAAAATAGTAAAGAAAACAACAAAGAAATATGTGGTTAAAGAAACATTTTCAAATCCTAAAAAATATGTAGATAATGGAGTGAAAGAAACCCTAACATCTCAAAATCCTTTTAACATACTTTCATTCCCATAAAAATACTTTCATTCCCATAAAAATAGTAAACAAAACAACAAAAAAATATGTGGTTAAGGAAACATTTTGAAATCCTAAAAAATATGTAGATAATAGAGTGAAAGAAGCTCTAACATTGCAAAAAGAAAATAAAAAGGTGAAAGATGTTTAATATAGTAGGAAATTAAGCTAATTAGCTATAGTTTGTTTAATATGTTTAAAGAATCTCAATTTTACTTGATATTTAATTTTTTTCAATTTTCTCTATATTTTTAATTAATCTAATTATTTCCAATTTTCTTTATTAGTTTATTTTTTTTTTTAATTAGCTATACTTACTTTAATTTTTTACAATTTCTCTAATTGTTTGAATTAGTCAAATTAATCCACTTATCCTATTAATCATTTTTCTTCAACTTATCAAATTAATCCAATATCTTTGAATTTCCCCAATTAACTCATTTTCTCCAATTATCTCAATTAACATTATTTCACATATTCTCCCATAACCCCAATTATTCCTGATTATCCTTGTAATTAAATTTAATTTTCAATTCTCCAATTTACTTTACTTAAAACTATTTGTTTATTACATTCTAAATATTATTCTATTTATAATTGTATTTCTTTACTATACTGCATACATATGGTATGACTTTAATAACTTTAAAAACTAACAAAAATTAAAAATAAAAATAAAAAATCTAATTTTAGAAGTTATATAGATAGTAAGATAAATACCGTCGGAAGTTTAATTGGAATGCCCACTTCAACTAGTCATAACTTTCACTTACTAACATTATTTTAGATGCATGATACACTTAGAAATATTTCAATAATATTATTTTATTCATATAAGTTAATTTAAATGTCAAAATTTATAGGTTAAATTTGTTTTTTTTTATAAACTGTTATTTTTAGTTTCATTTTAAAAAAAATGTCAATTTTGAATAACATGAAATTATATATATATAATATTTATTATTTGAATTTTATTAAAAAGTTGGAAAAACAATTAAAATATTTAAGTATATAAGGGTTTTTTTTAGTACAAGTCCTTAAATAAAAAGAGTGTAGGAAGTTCTAAGTGAATAGTACATAAGGAACAATATTTGTTAAGATTTTTTAAATGGTGTAGCAAGTTAAGTGAGCTACATTGTGGAAAAAATTGTACATTTAAGTACTCTTGAGTAAGAGAAGTCTAGGATGAGTGACCATCTAGAAAAAGTTTTAGTTACCAAATCATAAATATAGATCACAAATTAATGACTTACTTTAAATTAATCCCAAAAAATAATATATAATTAAAATACCAAAATTTTCAATGCTAAATAAAATAAAATAAAAACTTTTATCATAAAAATTAATATCATTTTTTTAATCAATAGTGATTTTTATTTGAGGTAATGTAAAAGATAAAGGGAAAATGCTTTCACCTTGTACTAAGATTTAAGGCGAAAGAAGGGGCATAAATTATGTTTTCTCATTTGCAAATGTACACTACACTACTTATGGAAACGATCATTTTCTTCTCCTAATTAGTTTTTCTATTTCATTGCTACAACTTACCTTCCGTGTTGAAGCTAGAGGTCGTTCCCAAATTTCCTAAGTCGATGGAGCGTGATTCATTTCTATTCATGATTGTCCCTTCCCATTTCAATTTGTAGATTAAATCTTAAGAGTCCTTGCAAAGAAGCATAACTAGAAGCATGATACCCAAATGTTATTTCCACAATTCATCTCAATAGATCCAGTAACATATAGTGTATATCTAAAATAAAATTTAGTGTATATCTAAAATTTAAGTGCAATTTAGCTTATTTAATGATAGTTGCATATTTAGATTCTCTTAAGTGTTATCTTCATTTATTTTCTAAGAAATACGAATGCTATCTTGTATGATAGAAGTGGAATAAGGCCCCACGGACATGTGAATTGAGGACATGCTACATGGTTTATAAGGACTGGTGGATAAGATTTCCTTCCATTGTTCATTGTTTGAGGTACTTCATCTTGATGGGTGGTAGTATCCAATATGAATAGAGTTTTTGTTAGTATCCAATCTTAGTAGAGTTTTTAATAGATATTTTCACTCCATTTTCATTAGATTAATCTAAAATGAAAATCCATAATTAATTTTTTTTTTAATGAATCTTTTTTTAGTTGATAGAGACCAACCACTAGTTATATGTTTCACTTCACATCATGCTTATAGTGGGTGTTAAAGTGTTTTCAATGTATTATGGGTGAAATTGATAATGTTGTTGTCCTACACACAAAAAAAAATGGTCCAAGGGTTTTGTAGTATTAGATTATTAGAAGTACTCAACATCTCAAGCATTAGATTTGATACAATCACTAGTTAAAAAAACTCAAAGGATTGCTCTTAATTTGACCATGACAAAGAACCTTCTAAAGATTTTTCTACTCAATTTAGTAGAGAATTAAATAAGCAACTCTTTCCACATTGACATTCTTTTCTAATTTTTTTTTTTATAATCATAGCATAAGACACTTAGAGACTAAATTTGAAATCATTATCTTTATCTTTTATTTTTCTATTGAATTTTTTGAGCAATAAATCTAATGCAAATATTTAGAATCTCTTTTAATAATGTGTTTCATATTTTCATCAATATACAAATATATACATGCATTTTTTAAAAATGGTCTTGAAATAGTTATTACAAGTTATAGTCCTAAGGTAGAAATCTTAACCAATAGAAACTAGCCATGTAGAGCCACCAATATTAAAGTGTCATAAGTACCATAATCCCAAAGAATAAAGCAATAATCATAAACCACCAGAACCTAAGTCTAGAGAAAATAAACATATGAAGATGGTGTAGTAATTAATCATGGATTAGGAAGATGTTGTTTAGCCTTTGAGTGGAGGTCTTTTCATTTAGCTATAGGCTTAATATAAACTGTTATGGGTTCCCATAATTTTTTTTGTGATTGGGTTCATCAGGATGATCTAGTCCTAAAATGGTTCATGGAATAGTAGGAAATTTGTTGAAACAAGAGACCTCTATGAACATTCCTAGGGGCTAGCTCCTTTGTCTCTCTCAATGTAGTTTTACAACTTACCCTACTCTTTTCTAGTGTCGATGACCACTTGAATCTTAGGAGTGTGGAGAGTGAGTAGGAGAGTGTGTTTTCAGTCATTCACTTCTCATAGTGCATGGAACATTAGTCTGGTACAACATCAAATCATGTAGGTGGGCTACTTACATCCCCACCTTCTGCATTTGCACCTAAACTTGTAGAATTATATGGGTGAATACTATAGACCCTTTTTTCTAGGTAAAATCATTGATGTTCTATGAATTGTTAAATAAAAAATCATTTATTATTTTTCAAAGATCGTATAAGATATAAAATCTATTTTAGTTCCATGATGTGTGAAAACATATATCCCAAGGGAGATAATATCTCAATGGAGAAGCCACTAAAGTGATATTGGATGGGAATACAGATTGACAAATTTTAAAATACCATGCTCAAGATTATTAAGAAAATTTACAAAATTGGAATATAGCCTTTGGACTTTTATTCTTGAGACGTAATGGGAATTTATGGTGTAAAATACATAAGTGCTTATAATGTTTCCCTATTTGAATGTCATCATATATTAAGGACAAAGATAAAAATGTTATCTAACACCTATAATTGCATAGGTAATTTTTATGGATACTAGAGCAAAATATACCAACTCTATAGCTCATGGGTTCCCCCCTTTTCCTTTTATTTTCCCAAAACCTCTACTTTGTATTTTCCTTTTTTTTCACTTTTTCAAGCACTAGTCAATTTTAAATGTGAAATGTGAAGTTGCTAATCTTTTCCACTATTCCTCTTTCCATTTCCTTTGCATTTGTCATCCCTCCACATTCACCTTTAGCACTTGGAATATTTTCGAGTGAGAATACTGAATATCCATGACATGACCTTTTCCCCCATATCCATATCACCATACCACTACATTATTGTCCACTGCATCACATCATCACTTTGCATCATCCACACCTATGCATCATGGTATCCCTCTATTACTCATCTCAAATTCACTACCTCTGCATACATTTCTTTGCAATGTGGAATGTGGAATATAGAGACTCCAACTAGCTTCATTCAATTATTTTCCTTTCCCTGCCTCTACATCATAATCTAACATTTGTAAATTTTTCTAACACTAGGTGACCACTGTCCTAATGTTCTCTCGTTAAATAAATAAAAATAGAAAATTAAATTTTCGAACAATGAGTTAATCACACAATAGTTTAAAAAATGAACAATGGAAAAGAAAATGAAACCCATACATACCTAAGGATTTCTCCTTGAACTTCCCTTTTCATTCCTTTGATCAAATCTTACAAGTTGATCTCTACAATCTACTTGAACCAACAATTGTGTGGTCAATACAATCACCCCAAATAGAAGTTTATGGCTTATGTAAAGGAAGGTATAACTATAACTATGTGACCTAATCTGTTTCTTCATGTTTTCAATAGTGGACCACTCTTCCTCTCCTTTTAACACTAAAGCACACTAACAATTCCATAGAAGATTGTGCACAACCATATCTGATAGTGTATAACACGTGCAAAAAGAAAACATTGCTACAATAGTAGTACAACCTATATGACCTGTTGATGTCTTATTGGTCTCTTTAGTATATTTTCTCCTTTTCTTTCTAATGCACTCTTCCTTCATCTAGCTCTTTTTCTCTCTTCTCATTCCAGTTCTATTGGAACCTTTAGTTCCTTGGTAAACATCACCTTATATTTTCCTCCATATTGAGTTTACGAGGGGGTTTTGGAACCTTCAATTTCTTGGTAACCCTCACCTTGTAAGATTAAAGGAGATGAACATTCTTGGGATCTAATCATCGACTAAATATGCATTGACCATGTTCACTTTGGATTCCATATCCACTTTTTATGGACATTGATAACCAATGTGATCTTTTGGTTGTTAGTTTGGCCCATATCCAAAGTTATTTATAGATTGTCCTTTGGATTAGTCTATCATCGAAAGATATCATGAAGATCATTCACATTGTTATGGAGTGTGCTTGTTTTTCTTCAATGCAACAATGTCTTTAGACACCACTGCTATTATTGGAATCTTATTTTCTCACTCCTGCTATCACTTACCTATTCGAACATAGTATAAGAGTTGTTGGTTCTTGATCAGGGTGTTTCAAAATGTGAGTGAGTTCCAATCAGGTTAGTTTTCATGGTATAGTAATGTTCTCTATGTAGTGTTGTGGGACGAACGTTTAGTGAATTGAAGAGTTTGATTCACTAGATTTGACCGTCGTGTGCCCTATTTTGGTGATTTGGAAATTTCTTGGTTATTGTCATATCCATGAACAATCTATAGGAAGAGTTTATTGGAAAATCTATATTATTAGGATCTTATGTAGTTTTTGATATATGGTTTTGATAACTCGTCTCACTTCTACATGGTGTTGACTACACTTTGGTGTATGCATTGAAGTCTCAACTAGACCTATACTTGACTGAAGTCAACCAAGGATCGACAATAACTCTCTTCCTCGACTCAACTAAACGTTTCTCTTCTCGACTCAATTGACCATGTTTGTGGGATGCGGTTCAACTAACCCTCAATATCTTTGGGTTGTTTTCTTTCTCATTGACTATATACTTGATTGTTTGACGTCAACTAGAGATATTCCTGAACTACCTTTTTTTTGAATGGAGGAGGATAGGACCAACTAGTGACTTGACTAAACCAGATTTGACCAAACCAACATTTCATTGATTGGTGGCTCAACTAAACCTACACTCTATTTTTTGGCTCCATGGGTAAATGATCGAATGGAAGATGGATGTGTGCACTACTGCATTTTTTTTGGAAAATGGATGCCCTAGTACCAGTTAAAACATTTTGGGTTCTCTATAAATTGCCATGGATATTCCACTAGAATAGTTCTTCACAACATATTTGATAAATAAAACAAAAATCTACACTATGAAGGTCAAATTCATTTAGATTCCATAATCTTTAGTTACTGAATTTTCTTCTTATGCATGAAATAGATAAAATGTGGAAATTAGAGAACAACAAAATACTATCACACACCATCCACAAAAATAACATAAATATTTTCTTTGGGAAACCTTTATGGGATAAAAACCAACTAGAAGGTGAGGCTTCTCTGCTCTCTTTTTTCTCATATGGAAATAATGCAAGTACAAAGGAGAGGGAACTCTATATGGAGTTACTTGAGACCTGTGGCCTGTTAGGATGCTACAAACAGTAATCGCCTTTTGTATTCTCTCTAATTTCCCACTCCCAGTTGTTATTCTCTACTATGGAACAAAATACAATAACATAGAATGGAACCCCTTCTCCTCCTAGTGGCCCAGTATTTAAAATAACCTGATAGCCATTGAGTGGTAGGGTTTTGACTTCCTCAACCCTTAATTGTGATAAGGGTTTGGACCTTATATAACTTTATTATAAAATACGTTATATGGTTAGCCCCACATATTTATGTAATGGAGGTTGACATGGAATCCACTCACACCATGGCGATCAATACGGTAGGTCAATGTGTGGAAGGAAGAAATTTCTCCTACAAACTCTGATTGAGGCGATTCTTTCATCATTGGAAAGGTATCATCGCATAGAATATAATGAAATCTTAATAGTAAGTTTTGAATGATAAAAAAGTGTCGTTTTCTGCCTAAAAATGGATATATAATATTTTAGATGTTTTTTTGGACCTAAATTTTGAAATATGGACCAGTCGCTAAAATGGATCTACAAGTTGATTCATCTAATATTTTTCACCCGTAAAGCAACGACATAGATGAAAAATAATATAATGGTACCATATGGATCATACCTCCCCATTTAAGGAGGTTTTTGGTTCCCAAAAGGTTTACTGAATGAGGTGAGGAAATGTTTTCTCTACTTTCTCCATGAAGTATCATTTTTATTTTCTTTGAAGTTATCCTTTCAACCCAATCTCCCAAAGGTCATGTTGTCCCCTGTCTTTTACTTCTAAAGCTCTTATGTAAAACTATGTCCTATGTTAAATATTCATGAGCATTTGGTGCTAATTCCTCTATCGAAGGTAGGACATGCTCCTCCTCTTGATCCAACATGAAAGGATTTTAGAGTTTGATATTCTCCACATTCACTACTGAGTAAATGCACATGTATGAGGGTAGATTGAGTTTGTAGGAGTTATCTCCCACATTTTCCAATACCTCAAAAGTACCATACCATAAAGCCTTGATCTTCTTACCAAGACCCTGTAGTCTTTCTTTATTCAGTTGTAACCATACTCTATCTTCCACTCTAAGTGGTCTCTCTATTATGTGTTGGTCATGTCTAGCCTTGTAATTTTCCTATGACTTCCTTGACATCTCCTGTACTTGAAAATGGATCTGCCTAATCTTCTCAACAAATTTTTCCACTTTTAATTCATCTCCTATGAGGTCCTCCCTCACTCCTCCTTGATGTCCATATAGAACATCTAAGGGTGAAGCTGGAAAATATCCAAAGCAACTTTTAAAAGGTGACTTACCAGTGGAAGTGTTGATTGATATATTATAAGTGTTGTATACAAATCATATTTTCATCCCATATCTTCAGATGCTTCGGATTGTAACCCCTCAAAAGTTACACCAAAGTCATATTGACTACTTATGTCTTCCAATTTATTTGTGGATGGAATGTTGTATACCTTTTGAGTTAAGTGCCCATCTTCTCCCACAATGTATCTCAGAAGACACTAAGAAATTATGTGTCCACTTTTAGAGATGATTCTCCTTGGTATCCCAAAGTGCACCCAAACCTGCTCAAAGAACACGTTTGTTGCTTCTTGTCACTTAATGGTCTTTTTACAAGGCATGAGAACGTACATTTTGTTGAACTTGTGAATTAACAAAAATAGATAGTCATGTCCCTTCCTGGTTGTTGGTAAACCTCCCACAAAGTCCATGGAAATACTTTCCCAAGGTCAAGTGGGTATAGGTAATGGATGGTATATACCTTGCTTCATGTTTCTAGGCATGCTAGTACAACAAAGTATACATCCTATAATATACCATGCTACATATTATTGCATTCTGGGCTAGTACACATACCTCTGTAAGTTAGAAACTATCTTCCCAACACCAAAATTTCCTATAACCTTGGATGTGAGGTCCTCTCTAATACGATGCAATTTTTTACCTTTAGGGACATAAAGATTGTCGAGATTGTAGAGTAAACAATTCTGGAAACGATAGTCATCCTTCTTGTCACCTTCTTCTATATGAATTTGTCCTTGTCATTGTTGAAATACCTCCTTGAAGTCCTCATCTTATATATTTTCCTCTTTGTATGCAACATGGGTAAAATGATCCATGTGCGTCAAAGTTTCCAAAGATGTAATCTTGGATGCGGGTGGTTGCGAAAGCATGTTTGCCAACTTATTTGTGCTACCTTACTTAAAATTTATGACCAATTGAAACCAATGTAATAAACCTGTTATCGCACAGTTTGTAGGAAAGGTTATGTATCTTGAAGGAAAGGCTCAAACTGGCGTAACAGGAGCTTCCCCACCCATTGTCACCTCGATGAGGAGCTCTTTCTATTCTGGGCGGCTAATCCCAAGGGAGACGTCCCTAGTAATTTGGGGTTCTGAAAGGTCTAAAGGTCTAAAGGATCAAGATGATGGTTTCCTTTCACAGATTACTACCAAATGGATAGTCAAAGAGAAGGTAATTCCACTGATAAAGGCACATGTTTGCGAGACAAGGCAAATAAAGCTAAAATGTGCTGCAGTGGTTAGTACTTTAAAATATTAATGACTATATTTAATACATATGAGCAATAATGGATGTAATTATTGACGAAGTCAATGATTGCAATTAAAGCTAAGACTTATAATGTTACTTCCTCAATAAATACAAAAGAGATATTGGCATTCAATGTATAAAATCAAAACCTATTGTATCACAATGCAATAAATATCATAAATCTGCTCATACACCAATATTGTTGCTGCGTCACTATGCAGATTTAGGGTGATGTCAGCCCTACTATTAGGTCAATCTTGAAGACAATGAGAAGAACGTTTTGTCAATTAATCTTATGAATATGATCAATAACTCAAATTCTATTAAATAGATGACTATACCACAACGTTTTTAAAGCCAAACAAGGGTTTAAACAAGTATGACGTCACCTTAGGGTTAGGGTAGGTTAGCTAGACAAAGAGGTGAACGTTTTGCTAAATTGACCAATGAAATTGCTTAATACCTCTATGACTATCAAGGGATGAATCAGCCGCAACTTTTAGTCCAACCAAAAATTTAAATAGGGCAAGACGTCATCAACAATTAGGGTTAGTCTAGACGCTAGGGTTAGTTAGGGTTTCAAATTTAGAGAGTTTGAAAGAGTTGTTTTAGCACAAAAATCTCAACGTTGTATTCTTAGACTAGTGCCTTGGGTTAATGGAGTCAAGTGGAGAAAGGCTAATGGCTTGGAAAGACTTAAACCTAAGGACGGGAGGGTTAGGTTTAATGGTGCTGCAATGGCAGGGCCACCAAATCAAAATCCTAAGGGGAGGAGGCTCATTCCGGTGTAGCTAAAGCTAGGACTCATGCTCCTCCCTCTTTCCTTAAGACTCTTTGGCAAAACGGCTAGCTATAAAACATAGATCTATGGCTGAAAAGTGTTGCTTGGGGACAAGGATTTTCAAAACCCTAGAAGTCAAACCCTAGGTGTAAAATAAATTAGGCCTAAGACGTCTTCTTTCTTCAATCTATGTTTCAAACTAACTCAAGAAAAAGATGAACTAGTGTAGCAATGGCTAGGCTAGATTCTTTTTAATCAAATGGCTAATGAAGCTTTTATCATGGGGACATGAAGCAACAACCTACTTGTGTGTTTTCTCCCTAGGGTTTCAATGATTAAGCAAATAATAACAATGTAACCATAAAAGTAAGCAATTCTACCTACAACCATTCAATCAAGAAGTTTTTCATGCAAAATATACTTACAAATCAATGAAGAGCCAAATCAAACCCTAGTTGTAACACCTTCCAATGATAAAAAGCACCATATACATGCCAAAGATAATCCTCCAAGTGTAGCGCCTCACTCCAAAAGACAAAAATAACCAAGACAAGAGCTAAAAGAGTATCTCTCACAAGAGAGCAAGTTGTGTTATTCTTAAAAATGAGAGGAAACGTCCTCTCTTTATATCATCCAAATGACCTTTAATTATCAAAATAGGTCATTAAAAACAGTCGACAAGGCTGACTTAACAATATTCCATTATTTGTCACATTAAATGCTAAAAATGTCAAAATAGAGCTAAAAGGGGAGACATCAGGCCCCTCTGGGGGAGACGTTGGACCTTTTTGGGCATAACCAGCATCCAGAAGGCAAAACGTTGGCCCCCTTGGGGCTTCTACAACCTGCCACATGTGCCAAACAAGCCCAACACACTGCCATCTTCTCCAGAAAACGTCCAGCCTGCCCTGGGTGGCGTCATGTCCATCAAAGCCATCATCCCATCTGCAGGGGCTGATCCCCATAGGTCAATCTCTGCCAAAGTATCCTGGTGAGGGCGTATTTCTGTCTTCTTCATGCAAGGGCTCATCATGACGTTGTCCTACCTCTACCATCCCAGTAACCATCTGATGGGCTCTTCAGCCCCATGGAGGTCCGAGCTAATCATCTCCCCATGTGCACCGATCCTCTGGTACCTGTCCACCAGGTATGGTCCTGCACATCAAAGACTAAGCCCTCCATGGGCTCATCAGTCCTGGATATCATAGCAATGTAAATCATATTTCATCATTAAAGTTATCAAACATATGCATGAAATCCCTAACATATCATCTAAGATCTCAAAGAAATTACACAGATCTACTATACAAAGCTAAGGAAACCGACAGAACAACCTATTGGGCTAATACCCACAAGAGATGGAAAGTTTCCTCAGAAGATCATTCAAGCCATGTATAATGCAGTGATATGGTTTTAGGGATGTCCAGTCATAGTAAGACCAAGGGCATGTGTCGTCTGTGGGTGTCTTTGTAGGAGGCGAGCTGCACCCGTCATGGATGTATTTTTTCCAAGCCCTTTTATTGCCTCATCTTTCTTTTATTGCTTTTCTTTCTTTTTTACTTCAAGGTCTGTCTAGAGGACACTGCCTTGGCTTGGTGGCCAGAGCTGACAGTGTTACCCACTGGTATCTTCGCAGAAATGATAAGGTTGGCTCGTGATGAGACCCCCTTTCCTTTGGCCATGCAACCAAAGTTCACTGCCCTGGCTTGGTGACCAGATAGTGGCAATGTCATACTGCTAAATACCTATGAACATAATGGGCCAGCTCGTGATGAGACCTCCCATCCTCTTGGTTAGGTCTTGTTTTTTATTATTATTATTATTATTAGGGTCCCTTTAGTTTCTTATCGAGAGGCTTTTTATTGCCTTCTCGTGGATCCCCTCGGTGAAGCATCTCTAGGTTTTATTTCCTATGGATTTTATCTTTTACCAGTTGCTTTTACCCCCTGGGCCTTTAGCCCCTTCTTCCCACAAGACAAGATGTAACCCTGAAAGGTCATCCTAATGGCCAGACTAGGGGAATGGGA
>ML776624.1:1415087-1427829 GCA_009831015.1 Picea engelmannii | reverse complement strand
AAGTTAATGGAGAAATTACTAAGTGGACAAGTGGTTAGAAGTGGGTTAGCCCTAAAATAAGGAAAGTGGTTTAAGATGGTTAGAAGGTAAATAATAAAGTGAAGTGATGAGTGTACTATAAGTCAAAGTGGATACAAAATAAAGTATTTAAATAATAAAGTTAATGGAGAAATTACTAAGTGGACAAGTGGCTAGAAGTGGGTTAGCCCTAAAATAAGGAAAGTGTGTTAAGATGGTTAGAAGGTAACCCCTTGAGGAAGCTACATGAAAGTATAAATAAGAGAAAAAGGTCTCTCATTTAATCACCTATTGAATATCATTGAATATATTTTTTGTGAAAGGTTATTTGGGAAGGTATTATTGATAGAGAAAAGTGCAGCAGAAAAAGTGTGGCAAGAAAATTGCGGAAGGAAAAGTGCGGTAGGAAAATCGTGGCAGGAAAAGTGCGACGGAAAAAGTGTGGCGGGAAAATCGTGGAAGAAAAAGTGCGGCAGGAAAACTACGGCAGAAAAACCACACCAGAAAAATCATGGCAACAGAACGCGACATGAAGAAAAATGTATGGTTTTCGTATGTGTAGTGTTGAACTTAAGAATCTAGTTGAGGGTTTTCCTTGTAAATCTGTTGGATGCCCTCTTGGAATTTTAGGGCTTGTTGTAGAATGGTTTTGAGGCAAATATGTTGAAGTATATTGTCAGTGAACTTAGTTTGATTTATTGGCATATCTTGTGGTGCATTGTGAGAGACACTTGTTAGTGGTATTGGTATATGATTGGCTTATGAATGATACATCCTTGAGGCTACATAAAAGGGAGGTTATGGCACATGGTTTGATGTAAGGGTTTATGGTATTTGGTTATGGATAGCATGATGTATTGATAGAGAAATTTTGATGGTTATATTGATATATGTATTTGGTATATGGTTGAGGTACATGTTGGTTACATGGTTCAGACAAGTAGTTGATGAGTTGGCACATACATGAGGTGTATAGTTTATGATGTTTGTACATCTTGATGAGTTATAGTTTATGTGTATTTGATGCATGATTGGTACATATTTGGTGCATGGTTGATGCACTTGTTGATGGTACAGGTTGAGGTATAGGTTGGTGCATGGTTGATGCACTTGTTTATGGTACATGATGATTACAGGTTGTTTGGTACAGGTTGGTCCATGGTTGATGCACTTGTTTATGGTACAGGTTGATTACAAGTTGATTGGTACAGGTTTACAACAATATATATCACAGTGATAGTGTGACAATGGTTCCATCATTCTACTTTTATTTCGGGGTTGTTGGATGGGGCAAGGACAGGTGGTTGTAGCCACCTTCCGGTTGTATCCAGACAACATAGGGGGTTGTATCCTCCTTCTATTTGTAGGCATAGAATTTGGGAGTTGGAGCTTCCCTCAAGTTGTAGCCTGAGAAACTAGGGGGTTGTAGCCCCCTTCTAGTTGTAGCCAGAGAATTGGGGATTTGGAGCTTCCTTCATGTTGTAGCCTAAGAAACTAGGGGGTTGGAACCTCCTTCCAGTTATAGTTGAAAAAGAAAGGAAATTGGTGCTTCCAATGAATTTAATTCTTAAAGACATATAAGAAAAAACATTATGTGGTTTTCTCCCACTTTGGGTTTCCACATGAAACACCGGTGTACTGTGTATGTGTGTGATTTCTCATTTTTTCATTGTTTATTTACTCTGAAACTATTGGATGATATTGATACATTTATATAACACTTGCATTTTATGTTGAAAAATAATTAAATTGCTCTATTATCGATTCACCCCCCCTCTCAGTAATCCAACAACTCCTTCATTGCAGGGGTAGTATCCAAAGAGAAACTACTAGACTGGGAAATATTATGGAATGATTGTTTCCAGGAAGAAATCAGAAGGGGAGGAAATATGAATGAATAGGAAGAGGACGAGAACCTCACCCTCCCTTCTAAGAGGGGGGGTAGGGGAAGAAGAGGAAAACATTTCAGAGGAGGACCCACCAATGAAAGGCCCAAGAAAGACCTCTCACATGTCCAATTCTATGTGTGTGGAGAGTTTGGACACTTTTCTAATCAGTCTCAAGCCAAGAAGGGATTTGGTGCAAAAGGGAAATAAAGGACATCGAAACCTCAAAATACGTTGAGGACAAAGAAGAGGAAGAAGAGTAGTAGTTGCCTCCCATAACTAGATAATTTTCCCAAATGTTTAAGGACAATCACACTTTATTTTTGGATACAGAGGAAAAAACTAGGACAAGATGGTAAATGATCGAATGGAAGATGGATGTGTGCACTACTACATTTTTTTTGGAAAATGGATGCCCTAGTACCAGTTAAAACATTTTGGGTTCTCTATAAATTGTCATGGATATTCCACTGGAATAGTTCATCACAAAATATCTGATAAATAAAACAAATATCTACACTATGAAGGTCAAATTCATTTAGATTCCATAATCTTAATTTACTGAATTTTCTTCTTATGCATGAAATAGATCAAATGTGGAAATTAGAGAATAACAAAATACTATCACACACCATCCACAAAAATAACATAAATATTTTCTTTGGGAAACCTTTATGGGATAAAAACCAACTAGAAGGTGAGGCTTCTCTGCTCTCTTTTTTCTCGTATGGAAATAATGCAAGTACAAATAAGAGGGCACTCTATATGGATTTACTTGAGACCTGTGGCCTGTTAGGATGTTACAAACAGTAATCCCCTTTTTTATTCTCTCTAATTTCCCACTCCCAATTGTTCTTCTCTACTATGGAACAAAATACAATAACATAGAATGGAACCCCTTCTCCTCCTAGTGGCCCAGTATTTAAAATAACATGATAGTCATTGAGTGGTAGGGTTTTGACTTCCTCAACCCTCAATTGTGATAAGGGTTTGGACCTTATATAACTTTATTATAAAATATTTTATATGGTTAGCCCCACATATTTAAGTAATGGAGGTTGACATGGCATCCACTCGCACCATGGTGATCAATACGGTAGGTCAACATGTGGGAGGAACAAATTTCTCATACAAACTCTGATTGAGGCGATTCTTGCATCATTGGAAAGGTATCATCGCACAGAATATAACGAAATCTTAATAGTAAGTTTTGAATGATAAAAAAGTGTCATTTTATGCCTAAAAATGGATATATAATATTTTAGATGTGTTTTTGGACATAAATTTTGAAATATGGACCAGTCGCTAAAATGGCTCTACAAGTTGATTCCTCTAATATTTTTCACCCGTAAAGCAACGACATAGATGAAAAATAATATAATGGTCCCATATGGATCATACCTCCCCATTTAGGGAGGTTTTTGGTTCCCAAAAGGTTTATTGAATGACGTGAGGAAATGTTTTCTCTACTTTCTCCATGAAGTACCATTTTTATTTTCTTAGAAGTTATCCTTTCAACCCAATCTCCAAAAGTTCATGTTGCCCCCTGTCTTTTACTTCTAAAGCTCTTATGTAAAAATATGTCTTATGTTAAATCTTCCTGAGCATCTGGTGCTAATTCCTCTATCGAAGGTAGGACCTGCTCCTCCTCTTGATCCAACATGAAAGGATTTTAGAGTTTGATATTCTCCACATTCACTACTAAGTAAATTCACATGTATGAGGGTAGATTGAGTTTGTAGGAGTTATCTCCCACATTTTCCAATACCTCAAAAGTACCATACCATAAAGCCTTGATCTTCTTACCAAGACCTTGTAGTCTTTCCTTATTCAGTTATAACCATACTCTATCTTCCACTCTAAGTGGTCTCTCTGTTATGTGTTGGTCATGTCTATCCTTGTAATTTTCCTATGACTTCCTTGACATCTCTTGTACTTGAAAACGGATCTGCCTAATCTTCTCAACAAAGTTTTCCACTTTTAATTCATCTCCTATGAGGTCCTCCCTCACTCCTCCTTGATGTACATATAGAACATCTAAGGGTGAAGGTGGAAAATATCCAAAGCAACTTTCAAAAGGTGACTTACCAGTGGAAGTGTTGATTGATATATTGTAAGTGTTGTATACAAATCATATTTTCATCCATATCTTCAAATGCTTCGGATTGTAACCCCTCAAAAGTTACACCAAAGTCATATTGACTACTTATGTATTGCCATGTATTTGTGGATGGAATGTTGTATACCTTTTGAGTTGAGTGCCCGTCTTCTGCCACAATGTATCTCAGAAGGCACTAAGAAATTATGTGTCCCCTTTTAGAGATGATTCTCCTTGGTATCCCAAAGTGCACCCAAACCTGCTCAAAGAACAAGTTTGTTGCTTCTTGTCACTTGGTGGTCTTTTTACAAGGCATGAGAATGTACATTTTGTTGAACTTGTGAATTAACAAAAATAGATAGTCATGTCCCTTCCTGTTTGTTGGTAAAACTCCCACAAAGTCCATGGAAATACTTTCCCAAGGTCAAGTTGGTATAGGTAATGGATGGTATATACCTTGCTTCATGTTACTAGGCATGCTAGTACAACAAAGTATACATCCTATAATATACCATGCTACATATTATTGCATTCTGGGCTAGTACACATACCTCTGTAAGTTAGAAACTATCTTCCCAACACCAAACTTTCCTATAACCTTGGATGTGCGGTCCTCTCTAATACGATGCAATTTTTTACCTTTAAGGACACAAAGATTGTTGAGCTTCTAGAGTAAACAATTATGGAAACGATAGTCATCCTTGTTGTCACCTTATTCTATATGAATTTGTCCTTGTAGTTGTTGAAATACCTCCTTGAAGTCCTCGTCTTATATGTTTTCCTCTTTGTATGCAACATGGGTAAAATGATCCATGTGTGCCAGAGTTTCCAAAGATGTAATCTTGGATGCGGGTGGTTGCAAAAGCATGTCTACCAACTTATTTGTGCTACCTTACTTACAATTTATGACCAATTAAAACCAATGTAATAATGCCATCCATTTGTAGTCCTTGGTTTACTATAACTCACATTGGGCCTACAAATCTTGGAGTGGTTGGTGATCTATGTGAATGATGCTCTACTTTCCCATCATATAGTGCTTCCACTTTTTGACAACTTGTACCAAGGCTTAGAGCTTTTTGTCATAGGTAGGGTAGTTGAGGACTACCCCATGAAATAATTTAGAATGATAGAATACGATCCTTCATTCATGCATCAGGACTACTTCCATTTCATACCCACTTGCATATGTCTCCTCTTCAAAGAGATTCTTCAATTTTGGTAGCACGAGCATTGGTTCTTGACTGATATTTATTTTCATCCCATCAAAAGAATTATGCTCATTCGTTCCCCACTAGAAACTTTTATTGACTGTTGTTATTGTGTGGAGTGGTGGAGCTACTGATAAAATAAAAGATATGAACTTCCAACAGTACTATGTTTCCCTAAAAAAGATCCTAACATATGTGAAATTTGTAGGAACTGACCATTTTATGATGCCCTCCATGTTGGAAGTATCTATCTTAAGTTCACCTCTACCAATTACATACTCCATATACCCCAAATATTGTTGAGTGAGATTGGCCAGTAGCTAGTGCTTATTTAGGGTCTCCAATACCTACATAAGATGTAATATATTTTCCTACCATGTAGTACTATAAACCAATATATCATACAAATAGACAATAATAAATGAATCTAGATAAGGATGTAAAACATCATTCATTAGTCTCATAAATGTAGTTGTTGCATTGCACAAACTGAATGGAATAATCAATCACTCATACAAACCTTGCCTTATCTTGAAGGCAGTCTTCCATGTATATTCTTCTTTAACACATGGTGATATCCTGATTTCAAATCTATCTTAGTGAAGTACTTGGCATGCTGCATCTAGTCCAACAAATCATAGATCTTGGGAAAAAGGATGTCAATTCTTCAATGTAATCTTGTTCAATGCCCTGTAATCGATACACATTATCCAAGTCCCATCCTACTTGGGTGAAATTATGATGGGTGACCCACAAGGTGAGGTACTTGATTGAATCAGACCCTGCTCCAACAACTGCTTCAGCTACTTCTTTACTCCATTTTCTTCCATAAGAGACTATCTATACAACCCAATATTCAACAAACATGAGTCTGGCAATAATTGGATTTCATGCTCTACTTCCCTCTTAGGTGGCATCCCTTTAGGTTTTTGGAACACTCCCCTATATGCCTTTAGCAACTAATCTAGTTTATGTTTCTACTCCTTAGGACACCCTTATGGAGATGCCTTTACTTTTAACGAATTTTCACGAGACTGATTCTCCCTTAGTAAAATTAAAACATATTTCTTGCTAGAACTCATCAATTTCTTAGCTTGATTATCACTTAGCAATGTGTTGACGGGTCCAAATGGCCTATCAAGTAAGTAAGGGAGGATGCCCGATGGCAAGTCCCAATTAGACCTACTCTCGTTTCGTGTAGCGTTTTGGACGAGTATATGGGCCTCATTGTTGCTTAGAATTAAAAGAAGAAAATGGAAATACAACAATTTATCCCTCTAAGAGTTCCAATCAATCCTAATACTAATCTAACTAGAACAAACCTGATCTAATCCTAACTACTTCTAACCTATCCCGAGAGAAAAACTTAAAAGAATGAGTACAATGAAAGATAATAGCATCATAACCATAAATAATTCATGTATGATAATGATAAGTGATAACAACAATGTTGTGTATACATAAACAATTAGTTTTACAATGCATTCATAACATTGTTTCTATACTCATAAGGAAACATGTGATAGCATGAGTAGATAGAATAAAATAAATAAATAGGTCAGACAACAGGATTATATGCTACTCAAGAAGAAGATAAATGCACAAAGAATTGTCTCATATACATTCATAAAAACCACAAATTTGTGAAATGTCTCTTGCTCTTTATTCATTCAAAACTAAGAATATTTTATATCACTCACAAAGGGAAAAAGTTCTCATTTTACTTGAGTGAGCTCTCTTTTATAAAACAAGAGAAACTCTTTAGCTCTCATGGATGTTAGTTTCATTTTCTCTTAATTTATTTTACATTTTCGAATTTGAATATGAAAGAGTTACAAATTTAATATGGAGAGTCTCATGGGTGGTTATTTTCTCCCTCAGGCAGTTCATAAATGACATTCATTTGCAAATATTAGTAGCTTTGCCTATTGGCATCATCTTCTATTCCTTGAACTATGTTGGGATTTTTTGGTGTTTTCCTCTTGATTAATATCTTATGATATTATTCTCCTTTGTATTATATTTCCATCAAGCTATTCTAGGTTTGATTTCTATGTCTGAAGCTTGAGATATTCCTGTTGGAACATAGCATAACATGTTCTTCAACCAAATTCAGGTTTTTGTGTGTGTGTTTTTCATTTTCAGACCATTTATTCTCTCAATCTTCCAATAATTCATACCTCATCCTGTTATTCTATCTTCCATATTTCTTGCGAGCTATCTTGAGCCTAGTTTCATTTCCTGTAGCCATATATGGATTCTTAAAGTCTATACAAAAATTCCACATGCACAAGAGAGTTCAACACTTAGTGATTTAAATGGTTTTAGCCCATATAGATACTTTTAATAAGAACTTAAGAATGCATGGGACCTGCGACTTATAATAAAATTTTAGCTAATTTCTCTCCTAAAAATTAAGAATAAAATAAAAATAAAAATAAAATAAACCTAAAATTATCCCCAAACCTATGTGGAAATCAAAATTAATAACGAAAATAAAAATAATCTAATTATCACCTACGTGAAAAAGTAATTACTAAAATTAACAATAATAAAATATTAAAATATTTGCCCCAATTCCTGTGAAACTAGGAAATAAAAATAAGTAAATAATTAAATTAACTACAATGAAACATTATCCTCTAACCCATGTGAAAACCAAAACTAATTAAGGAAATAACCCCAATAAAAAATTAATTAATAAAATAACCCCATCCAAAAATTAATTAAGGAAATAACCCCATCCACCCACGTGCAATTATCAAAATTCATATAAAAATACCTAAAATTCAAAATATAATCAAAGTCCATATAATACAAAAATTCCACGCATGTTCTGATGATTGTGATTCTGAGACACAATTTTCCGATAGTCTAATATTCCAATGGTCGGATCGGGCATGCTCATAATGGTATAATAAACAATCAACATTACATTTCTGAGACATATAGTTCTGATAGTATATGCATTCGGTAAATCAATTTTGGTAAATCTTGGTTAACCTTCCCATGAAAATAACAACGTGAAAAAATTTTAATCATAGAAAAGTTAAAAATTCCAAAAAGTTAGAGCCCAAAGAAATTTCAAAA
Source organism: Picea engelmannii (assembly GCA_009831015.1). Taxonomy (NCBI): domain Eukaryota; kingdom Viridiplantae; phylum Streptophyta; class Pinopsida; order Pinales; family Pinaceae; genus Picea; species Picea engelmannii. The sequence goes on along the minus strand of ML776624.1, from coordinate 1,419,526 downwards.
TTATTTCTAAGGTTTTGGGAGTTTAGGCTTTGGGATGTAGGTTTGAATTTTGCACTTGAAAACTATGAATAGTAAAACTCTGAACGCGAAATCTTCTGAATAGTTCAAGATCTGATGGGGTGAGGCATGGTAAATGAATTTAACATGAGTGCATCCCGAATTTTGGACTCTGATGTGTCAGGATGGTAATAGTCAAGTTATGTATGCACATTCTAATTCATCCCCACCATGATGGTAATCATTTCAGTCTAAAAAAATTAGACTAACACACAGTCTTATGATGGTTTAAATATTTCCGATGAATGATTGGTTGGTCTCAGTAAAGTTCATGGGTAAAATACAATGAGATAGGTTTGAGGTAAGCTTCCCCATGGCTTGGTTTATTAATAAAATATTCATATAACTCCCAAAGGTATTCAGGAGGGAAGGTAGGGATTCAACGAAAATAGAAAGGATTCCCGAAAAATATAGATGTGTGTCTTAAATTTTAATCTTTTTATGGGAATTATCATGAATCACCTATGAGGGTTAATGGGGATGGACCTAGGATGTTATGTTATATTATGGTGGGAGAGAAAAATAAAAAATAAGAAAGGTTAAATTAAAACTAAATAAAAAGAGGCCTTGGATGGGGTGCAACCTAGTTGAGTTTAATAATGGGCCACCTAGATGTCGGTGTACCCTCCAATTGCATGGCCCTTTGTTTAAGATGAAGAATTTACTCCTACACTCTCCTCGATGATATTGCACTTATGCTCAACATTAAGTCACAAGTCCCACCGATGGCTGGCTCATCTCACTCTAGTACCATTGAGGTAAATGAAATTTATGTTGTTGTTATGGTTCTTGTATGGGATCCATTATTCCTCTTCGATTATTTATGTTTTCCCTAGTCGTTTGCTTTCTATACACCTTGGTGGGTTTATTTCATATCTCCTTCATTTTGCAAGCTTCCCCCCCCTCCTTCTACTTCATTCATGACATCAACTTCATTAGGATTTCCTCCTAGTTTCATCCCCTTCCCTCAAGAACAATGCCTCGTGAATGAGTTAAACCTTATTGGGGATCCAAGTCCTCTCGCATTCCTGTCCATCGACGACCCTTGGTCTCTCTCTCTGTTTCTCCCTCACTTTCCCCCTCCTCCAGTATTTCTATTTCCCTAGCCAACCAACAAGAGGAACAAGAATGGGGATTCACCATTGTGGAAGAGGAAGTTCCACTAGAACAACCTCAAGAAAACATGGAAATCCCTGATTCACCTCCATAACCATGTCCCCAACCTATTGTTTTGATCCCTTGGGCTTGTGGTAATGTTATAGAAACAAATTCACCAATTCTAGTGGGTGAATCCAGTTGAACTCAAGTAGAGAGTTGCCCACGCTGGTTCTCTGAAGAAAAACTTTGGTTAATCTTAGAGCTTCACTTAGATATGGAAGAACATCAATATCACCAGGAAACAATGGACCATAAGTTGGAAGCTCTCCTAGAATCATTATCAGCAAAACGAACTTCTCAACATTGTCTAGTTTTCTCTCGTAGTTGTGTGTGTGCTCCTATCATACCAGTTCCTCCTTGTGATGTTGGCAGTAATGGTCAGTTTGGTGTATAATTTGGAAATCTAGTTATAGTTTTGGTTACTCTTTTATTTCTAGTTTATGTAGTATTCTGGCTAGATTTTAACCTAGAACAACAATGTAGCCTTTATGACATTCTTAGACAAATGGATTATGGCCCTCAGAGAAGACATTTATGTTTTTGGGGGACCTGGTGTTGGTGCTGGTGTTGGTTTCAATTTTTTGGCAATCCATGCACCAGGTTGAATGATATGTATTTAGCTCTCAATTTTTGAAGGAAATGTAAATCTTCTAATTTACAAAAAAGAAAATCTAAATCAAAAGAGAAAAAATAGAATGGCTATATGTACAATTTAGGGTTTAGGGGGGGAAAGTAGAAATGAAAAATGAAAAAAATAACATGTATATATATATATATATATATATATATATATATATATATATATATATATATATATATATATATATATATATATATATATATATATATATATATATATATATATATATATATATATAGATAGATAATTCAATGTGTTTTTCCTTTTAGTTTTATGTTTATGTATGATAAAATTTAAATGCATGTTACACCATAGGTCTTGGTCAAAACACACTAGGTAACAAATGGTTTGTTTATTTAACATAAATGGTTTATCCAAGTAAAAATGTATTTACCCCATGTAAAATATATATTTAATGTGAGTTAGTTTTCCCCTTAGTAAAAGTAAATACCTAAATTAATTCTAGGGGGGAAACGTGGGGAAAAGGAACGAGCAATACCATGTGGTTTTGTAAAACTATGGAAAAAATGAACACAAATAATTACAAAAAAAATAAAATAATAAATAAATTAAAATAAAAATAAAAATTAAATTAAATTAAAATATATATACAAAAATATCTACAAAATATAAAAAAATACAAATTAGGAAATTAGACAAAATTACACAAGTCAAGGTTCCATGTCCCTCATGGTTGCACCGGTTAGGGTACCACTAGTTAGGGTTATGTACCTAGAGGTCGAAATTAAGAATAATGCATATAATGTAGGATTTAAGAAACCAAGAGTCATGAAGAGGAGCTAGGTCATATAGTGATGAAGAATATTGTTATTCAGTTGCGACGAAGGGAAATTGATGAAGGGGAAGAATATGATACTTTATGTGATGAAACAATGTCACAAGTAGTGACGAATGGAAAAAGGAGATTAGCACCAACCAAAAATACTACACAGTTCAGTTTAATCAAGATGCACAACTCAAAGGGTGGACCTGATAAGATCGCAAGGAGCGGGAATACAACCAAGTCAAGGAAAAGGTCCTTGCGCTAGACCACTTATATGCATGATACAAATGGGACATATATCAAATAGGCATCAAGCGATAGCACGCAAAGGAATTTTAGCCAAGAAGTAGAATGAGCTTTTGGCCTAGGTTTTGTTGAGAGGTAAGAAAGAAAAGGGACCTGGTATAAATCAATTTGAAGAGATTCAAGGATAGGATTGTGGGAAAGGTGGGTCAGATAGCCTTTGGGATTGAGACCTCGAGGCAAGTGCAAGCCAAGGTAATTTGTTTCCCGATAAGGTGAATCCTAGAAAGAATCAAGGTCAAGGTTGTGGATAAGGATCAACGGATTCCCCGACATGCATATCAAGGTTGAAGTGGTCACGTGAATAAAGTGACTCTACAAACTTGCTCTTGCAACACAACAAAATGAGATTAGTCATGCGCTTAAAAGGAGACTCGCCAATACATCATAAATAATATGTTTCCTGCATTTCATCCAATTTATAGATAAGAATTAGGTTCTTCAAAAAAAATCATGGGTGGCTATAGATAGGTGTCTTGATACTACCTATGCCAAGTCTCTTCTTGAAAGAAGAATTAGTGATTATGCAATTCTGATTTAGAGTTTGAAACAAAATATTAAGATCCACATGCGAAAGTATAAAATTTCAAGGCATTAAGCATATCATGATAGAAATATTATGCATAGTTTGAGTTATTCAATAAGAAAAATAATCAAGAACAAACTTACTCAAGACATGCAATAGAACATCAAACCCTGCAAACACATAAGATCATCAAGCACTTCAGAATCAGATAACGTGTCAATTCCATCATACAAATGTCAATGAAACATCACAGGTCAATAAGTATCATGAATAAATTTGAAATCATTAGATCGAAAGGAATAATCAACATCCATCAAAGATAATAATAAATCAAGATTAAACCCCCAAATCCCTCAAGTTAGGAAAAGAAATAGTAGGCTCAATCATAGATGATTAGGCATTATGGATGAAAATTTTAGTACGGGGTCCCTTTCCTTTCGCTTGTAAAAGAAAAAGTAAAAGGGGGTTGTTGTGGCCTCAACAAATGGAAACACACTGGAAGAACCAATTATCTTTGTCAATAGAACTCTAGGGCCTTTACTTCATATCCAAATTTTAAATATAAGCTCAACAAAATGCATACAATTTTCCAATAATCATGGGTAGCACAATGATGTAAAATTTATAAAAGATATAATCCAATATTTCTAGTACTTGTAATATAACACATCCTTTTGAAAGAGCCAAATAATGAGGTAAATTATTTTACTAGTTGCATACATCAAATTGGTTTTTGTTTGACCATGGGTTTTCACATTTTAGAACAAACAAACATTTACATAAGTGTGTTCCTCGTCTCTCTTTTCCCAGCATAGCCCCATTCCCAAAAAGCATCCATATCCCCGACGGGTTTACTTGTACTTCCCACTCTATTAATAGTGATTTCAACTTCCTTTTTATTTCAAAATATACTCACCCTTTTAGATTTTATATATAGACATGCATATGCACATAGGGTGTGAAGGAAGCAA